>SNQJ01S0038743.1:66551-90585 GCA_010110895.2 Picea sitchensis
ATAGTCAACCTGGGTATAGTCCAAGAGATTCGAAGTTACATATGAGGACGCAAACATCCAAAACAAACTAGAAGACTTCACAATAATTAAAAAAACTTGTAAGAATAATTTAGTAGTAGAAAATAAAATTATACAAGATGTATGTCACTAGGAAGGAGAACATATCCAAGTCTTGATTTATTTGAACAAATGAATTCAAATCAAACATTAGCATTTCATGGCACCCTCCATAATTTGTGTTTCTACTTCAATCAAGTGAAAGGGATTTTCTATTAAAAATAGATATCCAATGATACATGATCATGTGATATAAAAACAAAGTGGTTACAATCCATATGATGATACATGATCCCATGGTATAAAATCAAAGTGGTTACAAGCCATATTGATGCATGTTGTAAATTCCATTCATGTTATGAATCTTTGAATATTGATTTGTTTGATTGTCATGAAGGTCCATTTGAAGTTATGAGCCTAGACTAAAACTCAATGTTTCTGGAATTGATATAATGTGATTCTTATTCTTATTTGAACCCTTGATATTATTGTTATGTGTGTAGTTTTATAACAACAATCGAAGCATAACATATTTTTCGTTGTTCCAAACAATAATTGCTTTTTTTTTATTATTCTAACAATTTCCATATAATTGTGGATGGAGATTCTAATCAATTGTGACATGAAAATTTGTTGATTGCTTTATTATCATTTTTATGGTCCTAAAGGAACTGTATCTATTAATATTGCTTAGTAGTATGAGCCTAAATTGAAACCTAGTATTTGTGATTTTAATCTAATATGGTTTTTGTTGTTATTTGGATCTTTAATGTTGTTGTTATGTGTCTAAATTTACACCAGCTAACAAACCAGCATAAACTATATTGTTTCTTTAAAACAACATTGGTTTATTGTTTTACTATTCTAACATCTAGTTATAGTTCTAGATAGCAATTTCAACTAATTGTGATATGAAAATAATTTGATAGCTTTATTGCTACTCTTATGACCTTAAAGTAGCAATATTATTTATCTAGATGGTAGTTTCATATTTCAAATTTGATATGGAAATATGTTACAAAATACACTTTATTGTCGTTGATAGGGTTTTAAGAGGGATATGGAAGACAAATTTAATATTTTACAGCATATAATAACAACAATTTGAATATTACAACTAGGCACAAGATGTTGATAGCAAATAGATAATAATTTCAATCGGCAACATATTTAAATGAACCAATTTTTACAGATGTGGAAATTAATCTTAAAAGTTCATGTAGATCATACTAGGTAAAAACAAATGCAAGAATTTGTTGTGCTAGAAAAAATTCAAAGAAAATTGTTATTATACTTAGTAGCATTGTGATTGTAATAGTAGGAGTTCCACTCCACCACCATTTTTTTCATTAGAACATATGGACAATAAACTAGCCCCACTACAAGAGCAATGTGGGAATTGTATTTTGGTAAACTTTCATATGGATTCCCTTTTGACATCCTTGACATAGGGTTCTCATTTCAATAATCACTTTTTGATCTAGCGGTGTTTATGAATATTTATGTGCAATCGTTTTTCAATTGCCAGAGTTATTTTTTTTAACCGACTTACTAAAAGATATCACTACCTTGTATGTAGATGATGAAAATTGCTTAAATGATTCTACATACAAGGCAAGATTCTACCATAAGTTTCCATACACCACTAAGTTTCCATATATGCTTAAATGCTTTGCCACTTGCAACTCCTTACCCCATAAACAAATGCATTGTCTACTTTTTGGAGCACAATAAAAAGTGTCTTACGAGAAACTTTTAATTTCCAAAATTCAAATGAGCATTTTGTTGGTGATATTTTTATCATAAATTAACATTAATTATTTTATGGGAAGGTTTCTTCCAGCATGAAGTCATAGAAGCAATTCTTACAACTATTGTGATTATATTGTATATAGATGTGCTCGGCAGAGAGAATTTAGACTAACATTTGTTATTACCTTTTGCAGGGACGATGATTGTCAAATTTGGTCGCAGGATGTTTTGTGATATTGAACAATGTAAGTGCCACATTTCCCTAAAAATTTGTTTTCTTTTGAAAGGCCTATGTGGTATCATTAACGTACAAGTCATTACAATGAAAAAACAACATTTTCCATGTTCATTTTGACCTTTCATTGTTTTAAAAGGCATTCACATTTCAAATGTTGCCTGTTTTTTTTTTCTATGATTGCAAGAAACCAATCATTTTCAAAAGGTCAAAAAAAATTGTCATATGTTCATACCTAGTTTCTTGGTTTAAACCTTCTACCTTCTGAAGAAGAATATGCAGTCTAATAATACTAAACTTTACAAACCTTCATCACACCCTTAAGCAATCAGATTGGTTCATGCGATTTCAAAAAAAAATTAAATACAATTCTAAGAACCTACTAAAATCCTCCCTTGAGCGGTCAAAAAACAAAATTTTAGTTCAGGTTAATATTTAGGTGGTAGGTATCCAAATAACGTCTTGTTATCAATTCTCATTCAAAACATAGATTTGATTGTTTAGGGTACTTCAAATCCTTTACTTCAAGTGTTCCTACACCATAAGGAAAGGGGATACATGTGAAGGGGTGACGCCAAGATCTGTTTGTTCTACGTGATCCTTCTTGAGCCACCCAACTCTTGTGAGGTTTCTTGGGATGTTACCACTTTTTGAGGTCGAGAGTCCCCTGTTTCACTTGAAGGAGGTATGTTAGTGGCCAAAAACTAGGATTTCTACAGAGGTGGCGGTTACGTGTTGCAATTACACCTAGGTCATATTTTGAATGGCTATTAGGAAATATCATCAGTCCTTCTGGGATATGTTTCCTATGCCTCTCATTGTAAATGATATTTCATAACTTCAATAGCCTCTCTTCCGGTGGGTTCATGCCCCATTGTTGAGAGATATTGGAAGGCCCGATGATTGTGAGAGGAGGGACAGAGGGACATTGAGTCTTTAGGGCACATGCTTTTACTTTATTCCCCCACGCGGAAAATATGCGAACCTACCCAAAATTTTACTTTAATGTAATGTGTAGGCACACCCTATGTACAAAATATCACATTCCCCACCCCCTCTCCTCCAACAGTTGGGGGGTACAACCTTGTGCATCCTATGAATCCTTTACTCTAGGTAGGTATGCATATTCCTATAAATATGCATGGATCTTCATGATGTTGGAAATGTTGTTGTCATTGATTTCAAAGACAGGGGGAGCATACATATGTCCAAGATAAATATTACAATCCTACACATGTCCAATATAAAAATTGCAAGATGTAGATTGTTGAAAGTATTACTTTTAGATTTTTGATGATCATTTTTGATGCCCTATATTTAAAGGCATTTTTACCCTACATACCTAGCTCAAATGGGAGAACAAGTTATATGGTTGGAAAAACTATTCCAAGACCTTTCTAATGATATATGGAATTCCTTCTAACTCCATAGAAATGAGGAGATATGATTTTTTTCGTCTGACGACCCAACCAGAAAATTGAGGTCGACTCAGCAAGTCTTTTACAGGTCGGCCTTGAAAGTGGGGATAAAATTACTATAAATACAAGATATATTTTTGCATTTGAAGCGCAACCAAGCAAGAGATAAATTTTGAGGTGCGCAAAAGTGATTTGAGGTGCGTTAAAGGTGTTGGGGTGTCTTTCTAGTGTACGAGAGAAGTCTAAGTGATTTTCTTGAGGTCTTTCTTGTTCTCAAGGTGTGCTATGAAGGATTGAAGCTAGTTGATGTTGTTGTGTGCATTGTTTTGAGGTTGTGATGTTTTCGTCAATGGATGTTGTCGTTAGTGGATGTTGTCATCAGTGGATGTTGCCCTCAGTGGATGTTTCCATCAATGATTATATTCTAGGAATGATGCTATAAGGCTTGCTATGGTTTGAAGGATTGTCTATGGAATGAAGCATGCAGGTCAACTCAGAAGAACTATGTGTATGAATATCTTAGATTGGTGTCTACACATATCTTATTGAGTTAGTGCTCAGTTGAGGATATTGGTGTCTCCAGTAGGTTGGTGCCCACATCTTATTGATTTGGTGCTTAGTTGAAGAGATTGGTGCCTACATATTGCTGAGTTGGGGCCCATTTAAGGATATTAGTGTCTCCTATAGGTTGGTTTCTACAATATTTGTAACAATAGGTTGGTGCCTACAGACATTTATAAAGATAATTTTATGGTGTTCTTTCGATTGGGTTTTCCATGTTAAACTTTATGCATTACGATTATGTGATTATTGTTTTTTGGTTAATGAATGATTTATGAATGGTTAAACAAAGTAAAAAGTATTGTATATTGATTCACCCCACCCCCTCTCAGTATAAGAATTAGTTCAACACATGAAACCCAAGTTGCAGTGGAGGAACCTCCACATCATACAATCCCTGTGGGCCTCCCTAGAAGAGTAATCCATAGTATCCTTTCCCTAATTCCACACCACCTAATGCCATGCCACCACCAACACAACAACAGGTTGGTGTTAACTTTGTCCAACATTCTTCGGTCCAACTGGTTGGTGTTAACTTTGTCCAACATTTGTCGATCCATGAAGTTCAAGCATTTGAAAAACTGAACATGGTTAACCCTACAACCCAGCAAAACAATTCCAAGAAGAAGGGAAAAAAACAAACCCAACCAAGGAATTTATTCTGACCACGTCGAACACGACCCAATTACCAATAAATACCCCTTTGATGATATTGTGTCCTAGTGGTGACCCTACCCCACGAGTACCCAGAGCTCCTTTGTGGCATGTATAGGGAAATGAAGATGATTGTTCCATCTTTTTATCAATGCTCTCCTAGATATGCCCATACTCAGCTACTCTATCACTTGAAAATATTTTTTGCAAGTTCTATGCTTGGGAAAGGAGAGATTGCAATGTGAGGAAGTAAGTTGCAAATATTGTGACTGCATGCCTCTTGGATTTCTTCCTCAAATATATTTTTCCCCTAATTGCCCCACCTTTTCCCCTCATATCAACCTACTATGGATCATCATATGCATCTAGTAGTACATCACATCCCCCCTCCCCTAATGGTTGGGGGGAACAATCCAATATATCTCGGGAACCACATGACACCTCTAAGTATCTAGGTTTCTCTACATATCCATGGACCCTCCTGCAATAGTCATAATTAAAATGGAGAAGCATATACGTCCTATAATAAATATGGGAACCCACCACAAGGTAACCCATACTACCCATTCCCTAGTCCTATGCAATCTAGCGACATGCCACTACAGGGTCAACAACATGTTGGCGTTAACTTTGTCCAACCTTCATTAGCGCAACAGATTCAAGCATTTGAATAGTTTAACATGGTCAATATTACTTCCCAACAAAACAATGCCAAGAAGAAGTTACATATACGACTTTACGCGTGAATCCAAGTATACCTTCACAGGCCATCCTTATCTTTATGTATACATATCTATCACAAAATGATAAAATAACAATAAATGAAGGGACTATATCCTTTATTTATATAAGAGGTAAAACCATATTCAGTATTCATACTTGGAGTGTTTATTTCAAGTTTGAAAGGGATGAGAAAAATCATGGTTTAAGTATAATATTTGAGTGCAACCAATGTCTAGTATTTCAAGCATTTAGGTTGAAATTTTCTTCATAATCCCATAAATTTGTAAGCAGTTATAAATTTGTTACATCTACATGTCATTTTAAATTTACATTGTCTTAATAGTCAGTATACTTATTTTTCTTAATTTACTAAAATGTACATATGGATGGAAATGCATATGGCTTTGGGATATGAAATTGTAGCTAGTGAGGGGAATTTTTTCATTGGCATAGTTAGGAGTTGAAAATATTCTACATTTTCTAAAATCCGTCATGAAATTGTCGATTATGGAGTCATTGGATATCCTTTTGAGTTTTTTGGTAGTAAATGTCACCCATTAAATCCAAAGCAGGAGAAAAAATGGACAGTGGAAACAATGACTATAGCCATCAAGAGGAAAGTAGACACATTCGAAATTGAAACTTTTGGATCAAGTGGAGTGAAAAAAGCTCCAAATGTTGGAAATATTGGAGAGCATGTGGAGGAACCTATGCATAAACAACCAAGATTTGAAAGTGTTTCTGACTCTGTAGGACAATGCATATCTATTGATCATGTTATCGCACAATCTATACTTGCCCAAAGCCTAACGGAAAGTAGGCCTAGATTGACGTAACATGAAGGTAATCCTATCATTGTCACCCCAATAGGATACCTCTTTCTATTTAGGAGGAGAAGAAACTCACTCCAAGGGAGACGTCCCAAGACCTAGTTGGTTGATGAAGGGTAAAAAGACCAGGTAAAACCCACCCCTCTCTAGGTCACTCAAGGAAATAAATCACTTGGAAAAGTTTAATGGGGGGGGAGGAAAAGTGAATGAATGGTACCTACCCTTTACCAATGAAAAAACAAATGTTAGCAGCAAGCAATGATATCAATGTTTCACATCAATAACTTTAAGATATAAATATGCTACTGAAACACTAAAAGATGAAATGTATAGGAGCAACAAACATGTCTAGAAATTGCAAAGTATGATGGAAACATGTGATATAAAGACTTTGCAATTTGATAATACTTTGTCACTCACAATTTCAAGATTTAAAACAAGTCAATAAATGACTTCAATAGGCTGTCAAAACACTTGTAACAACAATAAAATGATAATTATGACAACAACAAAACCACTTTAGAATGTACTTAAATTAGGCAATTTAAACAAACACTTTAACATATAATGATAGTAGTTTTCCTAGTACAAGTGTTGGGTTGTTTTATAAACAGTTTGAGGGTTGTTAAGGGGCTGCAATGATGGCTGCAACAGTAGTTACAACAGAAACAACAATTTCCTACACCTTAAAAAGTCTATTTTTGGGATAGACGAAGGAAAGTTATTAGGGCACATAGTATCAGAAGGGGGAATTTCTATTGATCCAAAAATAATCCAATCTATCAAGAATGTACGTCCCCCTGCTAATAAAAAAATGACTTCAATCATTCTTTGGCAAAATAAACTTTATTTGAATATTTGTTCCAAATTTTGTTGAGAGAGTAAAACCCATGAGTGCCTTGCTTAAGAAAGATGTGGAATTTGGATGGGATGACAAGAGTCTAGGATCCTCTGAAGACATAAAGAACACCATTTCCCAAGCCCTGGTTTTGGTTAGCCTTGATTATTCACGTGATTTCATGATATTCTCATTTTCTTCTCAAGATACCATTGCAGGTGTCTTGTTGCAAAAAGATGTTGATGATCATGAGCACCCTATTGCGTTCATGAGCAAAGTCCTTTGGGATTCATAATTGAATTATTCAATTACTGAAAAATAGGCTTATGCCCTGGTTAAATCCCTCAAGCACTTTAGAGGATATGTTGGCTATAACAAGATTAAGGCTTATGTCCCACACCCGACGGTAAAATATGTTTTGTCACAACAGGATTGCATGGGCACTAGGGGTAAGTGGGTTTCCAAAATCCAAGAATATGACTTAGAGATAAAACCCACAAAGATCATAAAGGGACAAGGGCTAGTTCAGATGTTGACTGAAAGCAATGAAGAAGCCATACAAATGGGAGAAAAAGAGCAAGTGAATATGGTGGTAAGTGAACTAGAACATGATGAATGGTATTCCGACATAATATACTACCTTACAAACTTGTCTTACCTAGACCACCTAAAAGACTATAAAATAAGGGCTCTAAGAATCAAAGCTATGGAGTATTGTTTAACTGAAGATGGTCTAGGTTGGAAAAACCCGAATGGAGTTCTCCTTAGATGTGTGAACAAAGAAGAGGCTAACAATTTGTTGAAGGAGCTGCACTTGGGGTATTGTGGGGGGCACTTCACTGCCCGTACTACTGCTCACAAGATTTTGAGAGCTGGATATTACTGGCTGACATTGTTCACTAATACTCACCGATATGTCTGCTCATGGTAACCTTGTCAATACTTTGCGGGCAAATAGAAACTCCCTGCACAACCTCTAAGGCCTATGATTGTAGAAAACCCTTTTCAATAGTGGGGTTTGGATTTTATTAGTGAATTTAAGGATAATTCAAGTAATGGTTACCGGTGGATTTTGACTGCCACAAATTATTTCACCATATGGGTAGAATTTGTTCCTACAAACAAGGATACTGAAGATGTGGTCATGAACTTCTTGGAAGAAAGAATCATAACAAGATTTGGAGCACCCGTCAAAATCACCACTGACAATGCCAAAGCCTTTAGCTCCCTTGCTTTAGCAGAATTTTGTTTCAAATATGACATCATTCTATCCCACTCATAAAACTACTATCACCAGGGGAATGGTTTGGCAGAGTCAAGTAACAAGAATCTCATGATTATCATCAAGAAGGTTGTGGGAGAGACTAAGAAGGCCTGGGATAGCAAGATCAAATCTTCCATGTGGGAAGATCATATAACAACAAAGAATTCAAAAGGAAAAACCTCGTTTGAACTACTATATGGGTTGGAGGCTAAATGCCTATGAATCTCCAAATTCCCATCCTCCGCTTCACCCAACAATACACCACAAAAGAAGAAGCACTCCAAGGATGAATTAACTAGTTGGTGGAATTAGATGAATCAGATGAATCCAGGAGGATTTCTTTGAACCAGATGGCAAGAAGTCAAGAGAATGTTAAGAAAAAATTTGATCACAAAGAAAAGGAGAGGGATTTCAAAGAATTAGATCTAGTGTTATTATGGGACAAAAGGAGAGAGAAACCTGGTATGCACAAGAAGTCAGACAGATTATGGACAGGTCCTTACAAGATTGTGAATCAAGCAGGAACAAACTCTTTTAATTTAACAATGCTTGAGGGAAAGGCTTTGAAACTACCTATGAATTCTATCCACATCAAGCATTACTTCGCACCGACAACATGACAGGTAATTACAGGTGAGTTAGAATAGGTAGGCATTTTGCATCCATTGTACATACCATTGCATATCATGTTAGCATAGTTGTAGTTGCAATTTTCATATTGTCTTGTTTTATTATGTATATATGTATGCTCATAAACATATGTTAGAATAGAGATGCTTTTATTTGTTTATTTTATCATATATGGACGAGGGGTGATATCACCACCCTAGGTATTACTAATGTCTTTTGTTGAAATTTAGCAGGCACATGTCATACTAGATATGTTGAGGTTATCATGCGCTCTACGGTGAGCACATGTCCCCAAGTTGGAGCCAGATGTTATCCCCTAGCCTAGGGATAAGTAAGGAGATCATGTATCGAGGCCCACGAGTCCTAGACATGGAGTACCGAGAGCCAAACGACTTGAGCATGGCCTCGGAGGGCCCCTCTTTTCTTCAATGTAGTCCACGTATCACCAATAGAACTATCCATTAAACCAGCCTAGTCTTGAAGTAGTAGTGAGTCTAGCTCCATGAGGTAATTATTTCGGGTATCATGGTATGTATCACTATGATTTTTGAAGCACTTAAACATGTTGCATCGTATCCTTCTCCATTTCATGACGTTTTCTTGGAAATTATGCTATTTGCCTCGTTCAAACCTGGAAGGGTGACACAGTGCCCCAGTAAGTTGATTTACCTTTAGGATGGGTTGCTACTAGGTGGATCTGTGAAAATTAATCGTCCTTTCCCTCCATACTTATCACTTTCCATTTTCATTACTTCCATCTCCCCTATCCTTGTTTGGGAATTGATATTTTCTACACTAGGAATGGTTATACCTTACCTCGTGGGAAGAAGGGGCTAAAGGCCCAGAGGGTAAAATTAGTTGGCAAGAGTTAAAATCCAATTTGGAAACCTTCAAGATGCTTCTCCTAGGGATCCTCGAGAAAGCAGTGAAAATATTCTCAGTAAGAAAAGGGGACCCATAAGATAACATAAACACTCAAGGTACTAGTTGATGGATAGGAGGTCTCATCATGAGCCGACCTATTATGACCATGGGCATGTAGCAGTATGACAATACCGCCTATCTTGTCACCAAACTAGGGTAGTGTCTCTTGGTGGAATAACCAAGAGAAAGAGGGTCTCATCATGAGACAACCTTCTCATTTCCGTGAAATGTTTGTGGATAACGCTATCACCTCTGGTCATCAAGGCAAGACGGTTTCCCTCAACTATTTCCTTGTAGCACAAGATAAAAAGATCAAAATAAAATAAGGCTAAGAGTAAAAGGAAATAAATGGGCTAGGAAACAATTGCATCTATGACAAGGTGCATATCGCCCTCCACAAAGGCATGGATAGGTAAGACTCTACATTTCCTTGTTATCACATGCACCCCATACCCAAATATTTACCACATACCACATCATACACTTACATGAATTGGACTAGACTCCACCTAGGAAACACCCAAAACTTAAGAGAGGCTAGCCCAACATGACACCCTAAGACCTTCTCCAAACCTAACTTGTCAAATTGCATAACGTCTTTGAGCATTTTTTCGGGGTTAAGGGGGGTTTGATGCACATGTTTGGGTAATTTAATTATTGGATGTGATTTACATGCTATGATCCTTATGACTTATGAACCCCTGGAGGGAGTACTTGTTGTTGTTGCAGGACCTTTCCCAGTGGACAGGTACACATGAGGGTATGATTAGCCCGAACCTTCATGGGGGCCCAAATCCCACAGATAGATGTTGAAACCCCAACTAGGTGTAAGAAGAGATTGAAGGATTGCAATAAAAGAAAGAAGGATGTTTCCTTTGGAGGCACTATGGAAGACCCAGACCGAGGGTTTCATGCTCCTCCCACCTAAACGTTGGACTTGGAAGGAATTGGAAGTCACCTTTGCATCCCTAGACATCACTTGTCGGCTGGGGTTGTCACCTTGGAGGAATTAATGAGGCTATTGGCACATGTGGGAAAATTTTAGGCCTTTGGAGGCCCAACGTTTCATCTCCTTTGCCCAACATTCCACACTTGATGCCCAACGTCACCATAGGAGGGAATGAAGTCACCTTTGGAGGCCTAATTAGATGAAAATTGAATTTATTTTGGTAAAAGTGTGATTTTTTAATAAACTGGTCAAGTCAGCCCCGATATTTTGACCTAAAATAATTAAAGGTCATAATTTTTGTATAAATAGACATAAAGTGACATTAATTTTCATCATAACTCATCACACACAAGTGGTGGTCTAAAATTTTTGCCCTCTTTAAGGGTTATTGGCTGAAATAACTAGTGTGCACCTCATGGGAGAGCTTTATGGTGGTGTATTTTGGCATTTTCCATGGTGGAATGGTCTTCAACTAGGGTTTGACTTAATTATTCTTGGTGAAGTAAGTGGAAAATATGAATTTTTATTCATGCTATGGATGTTTGTGGTAAAATTTACTTATTTCATGTCTAAGATTATGAAATTGCTTGTTTAAACCCTAGGGGAGAAACAACAAATGCTTCTTTCTCTCTATAGCTATTTTACTAGCTTGATCTTTACAATTATACATTTTCTTGGGAGTGATTATTAGATCCCTAAAGTGCTAGCTCTCTAGTAATCTCATTCTTGTCACCAATTAAATTGTCTTTCAAAATCTAAGGAAGTAATGTACACTAGGGCCTAGAAGTGCCTACTTTCTGGCAAAATCTCCCTTAAAAGGGGAAAATGCTTGAGGCCTTGAAGTGCCAACACCTCTTGCATTTACTTCTTCCCTTAGCTAAGCATTATCATTTTTTTATTTCCCAAGTGATATTGTTACTATTATTGACTCCATAAGCCCTTAAAAGGCACTGATTTCTACACTCTTGTGGATGATTGAGACCAAACAAACTTTCAACACATCTTCTTGAAACTTTCACTAACACTAACAACCAAGTTATTTGCTTCTATAATTATTGTTACAACCATTTTTTTCAGTCTATACCGGCCTATTACCCATCTTAAACTAACCCATAAAATTGTACAAGGCAAACTACAATCAAACTTGAATTTAACGTGCATTAAAGTGCCTTTTAGAGTACTTTTATGAGGGTTTTGATACCGCTATTATTAATTATAATTTTTTGTTGTTGCAAACCTCTACTACATCCATAATAATCCATACTAAATTGTTGCTAACATGCCTCCAAATGGGATAGGTGAGATCCTCCAACATGTGGGCTTCATGCCCCAAGGAAGCCCAAGCTAAGCTTGTTCTTACAAAACTGTCCACCAAGCGAAGTCCTACAAAGGCAATGAATGTTCCCTCCAAGGATCTCAGGTTAAGTGCATCATGATAGGTAAATCAAGTCAATAAAATAGCCACTAAAGAATTTGCACTAAAACTCACCTCATCAAACTAGACAAGTGCTCAAAGACACTATGCAATTGGACAAGTTTAGGTATGGGAGGGTTGACAAAGTGGCCTATCGGGTGAGTCATTCCTCAAGTCAAGGAGTGTTTCCCAGGTTGACACCCCTCTAAGTCATGTGGAGAAAATGAAGTGGATGGGGGCAAGACTTTTGGGCATGGGGTTCATGACATATAATGGACCGTATTCTCTCATTTATGGGTGCCTTTGTAGAGGGTGTGTTGCACCTTCATTTTCAATGCATCCTTTTTCCAAGCCAATTAATTGCCATTAATTAATTAAGGTCCAAAAGGACTGGGTACTCCCTATGGGGTAACATATAGCTTGGGGGGTAGTACCACACTTCCATTTGAAGGGAGAAGTACACAAAGTGCCATGGGGGTATAGTCTAGGTTGTAACGTACTTATGTAAATCCCTCAATAATTGGGACATTTATATGTATGTGTTTGCTTTTGTAGGTCTTTGATTTTTTAGAAGAAACATTTCATTGTTCTCAATACCTCTTTGGAAGAGAATTTGGAAGGTTCATAATATGTCTTTTATCTCTTACCAGTTACATTCCATTTGGGCCTTCAGCCTCTTCTTCCCATGAAATGAGAGACAATCCCTTCTTGGGTTAGTACACCCGAAAATACAAAAAGATAAGGAGACGAGGGGATGAAGTGTGAAAAGTGACAAGTATGGTTAGGAATGGCACAATGACTCCTCAAGGGGGCCTCCTAGTAGAAAACCCATCCCTAGGGGTGACCACTTACTAGGGCACAATGTCAACCACCAAAGTGAAACAAGGCAAAGAGCATAATTTCCAAGCAAACATTACGTAATCCAAAGCAGCTTTAAATGCAACATACTTAAAATGATTCAAATATTGAAATGAAACTCGCCATAATACCTGGCTTGTACCTCATGGAGCAAGACCCAATGTATTCCTGGAGCAAGCTAATGTGGTGGATACCATCATGATGAATGGAGGTGAGGTGGGCCTTTGTCTGTGCAAGTGGACATTTTCAACCATCTATCTCTCGATACTCCATGTCTGCAACCTGAGGGCCTCAAGACATCATCTCCTTAGTTATCCCTAGGAATTGGGGATAACATATGGCTCCTACTTGGGGACATGTACTCGCCATAGAGTGCATGAGAATTGTGACATCTCCTTGTGGACCTATGCCTACACGCACTAAAACAAGAAATTGTTAAGTGTAGGATGGATTACTCATCCTTTGTCCATATAATCAAAACCAAAATATCCAAAAAATGACAACTAATCTAGAAAATGTTTTTTTTGTATTTTTCATATATAAAACATGTAAATCAATAATGTAAGTAGAGAAAAATTAAAATCAAAGATGAAATGCAACTAAGATACTATGAGCAATCAATATGAAAATGCAATAAATCAAGATGACCTACCTACTTACCTGGGGCCTCGGCCCGAAGAAATCAAGTACCTTGAATGTAGGGCCAGAGAAGAGACCCTTCCACTGGTAATGGCATCTTTCTCCCATCCAAGGTTGTTAAGTGGTATTTCTCTTTCTTATACTTATTCTTGATGATGTAAGGGCCAAGCCAAGAGTCATCATCCTTTTGATCATATTTAGGATTTCCCTTCCTCTTATCCCACACGAATGCAAGACTTCATTCACTATAGTCGATGTAAGGTATATTCTCAATGTAAGGATAAGAAGGAGGTTCTGTGTTTACCACATCCTTAATGGCTTTCTCACATTCATTGTTTTCTTTATCTTCTTCCTTCTTCAATATCTTGATGGTTCCTAGTTCTGTCCCTTGGAACTTTGCAAGCTTGTCCTTGTATTCATTCATTCTTGGAAGTAGTGTATCTATGGAATCTTCCTGTGCAAAATTCAAGTCCCATAGATCATACTCAATGATCTGGCAAGGTACATCAAAGTCACAGTCACTTGTGTAATCAAGATTGTTGAGATCCATCACATGCTTCTCAACCCTCTCCCGACTATATAGAATCTCAAAAGTACCATCCCCCATGGGAATATGTGCATGGGTGAGATCCATACTGAGAAAACCCCCAAGAATAATGAACCGACTTCTTGATAGAATAATTCCCCGAGTATCTAGAAGATCAATCACCACTATGTTCATAATGAGGCTGATACGAGGAAAATCAATCAGGTAAACTTCAACATCTTCACAAAGTCCATAAACCTTGAACTTCTTGAAATCAATACCACAAACATTCCCATATGGTCAGGTTGTCTTTAGACCGATTTGTTCCATCACCTTTAAGGAAATTACATTTGCAGACGCCCTAGAGTCCAACATACAATTGTTCAAACAGAGACCATTTATTCCCAAAGAAAGATAGAAGGGAGAGTTGTCATCCTTTTTCCGATCAAGATACATAGTATTCAAAATTACTGAAGGATCCTCCTTTTCAACTGGTATGTTCAATAACTTCAAGACTTCTTTCCTTACATATGGGAGCTTTCACATTTATATCACAGGGACTATCATATTCAACTTCCCAAACATGGTCGACATGTCTATGTTCAACTGAATATCCTCTTCTGCTGAAGTTGGCTCTAGGAGAAACTCAAGGACCGGAGGTGGAGGTGGTGGGACCACCTTATTTGTAGATGGAAGAGGAGCTCCCACTTCTAGAAGAGGTGGGGTTGGAGGTTGTGGAGGATGATTTCAGGTCTTGTTCCTCCTAGCATATTTCAAAATTTCTTTTTTTTTTCTCAATTCTTTTCTCTGATCCTCTATTTATTGATTTAGCACTCGAAATCATCCTTCCCTGGCTCCTCTTTTTGTAACTTCATCGATGTGTTCCTTAGTGATATATTATTCTTGGAAATTATATATCATTTACATTAAGTTCATAGTATCATGGGAATATTCATCACATTGGGGACATCCATCCTCCCAATGAGATTCTTGACATGGAGAAGCCCATGGTGTTTCTTCCGTGTTGACCATTCCAATCGGGTTCAATGTATCTCAAAATTACGTTTACCAATGCAAACAATTTATTTCTCCAATGCAATAAATTATTAGTGCCTTGCCAAATGGGTTATAGAGTATTCTTGTATTAGGTTATACCTACTAAATATCAAGGGGTGTAAGCCCTTTCACTTCCTTGAGATAGTAACCCTAACAAGGTAAAGTCTAGGAGGGTATAAACCCTTTTACTCCTCCTAGCAACCTTTGCAATAGCCTTTTCAACAAAAAATAATGATAAAACTTGGTAAAGGGTGTATTCCCTTATACTCCTCCAAGAATCTAGCCAAAAACAACCATGGAACAAGAAAGAAACCTAACAAAGTGTAGATTTTCCTTACCAATTCCAAGAAATGCCAAGACAAAACCCTAATTACCAAGCAATTTTCAACACCAAAGCAAGAGAAAGAGCCTCCAAGAGTAGCGCACCACTTCACTTCATTATACAAGAGACAAACCATATCACAAGAGAGAGAGAGAGAGAGAGAGAATGATTTTTCCCAACAGGGGCACAAATTTCAACCAAATAGTCTTCTCACAATAGGAGAGCTATGATAAAATGACAAGAGTTTGATCTCTATTTATGAAATTCTTCTAAAAAAGTGTTCATCCACTTAACTTAGGGTAAACCACAAAAAAGGGATATCTTTCCCTTTATTTGTCCCCTTTATATCATAAATTAAAATTTAACTTTAAAAATTGCACATAAGAAACCCTAAAGATGATGTCAACCCTCTCTAGGGTGACGTTTTGACACTTTTAGCAAGACCTTGAGCAAAGGGAGGAGGTCGTTGGGCCTCATAAGTCTCCTCCTTCATGTGCTAGGCTCATAAAAGGGTACTCCTCTTCAAAAATTCCAAGTTTCCATCAAAACACATCATCACCACCAAAACCCTAGCCCTAGGGTGACAAAACCCTAGCCCTAGGATGACGTCAAGCCCTTCAAAGTAACATTTTGGCCTCCAAAGGTAGATAATTGGGCTTGTAGGGTATAGGTGAGAACCTCCATGGTGTCTTTCAAGCCTCCACAGTCTATAATCATCATCTGGTGTGTGGGCCATGGCATCCAACCTATGGGCTCCATGCCCCAAGGTATCCCAAGCTAGGCTTGTTATTCCAAAGTTGTCCACCAAGTAAGATCTTGCAAAGACAACGAATGTGCCCTACAAGTATGTCCATTCAAATGCATCATGATAAGTAAATCAAGTCAATAAATAATCCAGCCAAGCATGTGCACCAAAAAAATCAAACTAAACAAGTGCTCAAAGATGTTATGCAATTGGCCAAGTTCATGTATGGGAGGCTTAACAAAGTGACCTATTGTGTGAGTCATTCCTCAAGTCAAGGAGTATTTCCAAAGTGAACCCCCCTCTAAGCCATGTGGAGAAAATGAATTGGATAAGGGAAAGACTTTTGGGCATGGGGTTCATGACATACAAGGCACCGTAGTTTCTCATTTATGGGTGCCTTCGTAGAGGGGGTGTTGCACCTTCATTTTCAATGCATCCTTTTTCCAAGCCTATTCAATGCCATTAATTAATTAAGGTCCAAAACCACTAGGTACGCCCTATGGGGTAAGATATAGCTTGGGGGGGGTAACACAGTGTCACTTGAAGGGAGAAGTACACAAAATTCCATGGGGGTATATTCTAAGTTGTAACGCACTTGTGTAAATCCCTCAACAAGTGGGACATTTATATGTATGTGTTTGCTTTTGCAAGTTTTTTTATTTTTTAGGAGAAACATTTCATTCTTTCTCAAGACGTATTTGGGAGAGCATATGAAAGGTTCATAATATGTCTTTGATATCTTTCCAGCTACATTCCCTCTGGGCCTTCAACCCCTTCTTCCCATGAAATGAGGGGCAATCCCTTCTTAGGTCAGTACACTCGAAAATCCCAGAAGATAAGGAGACAAGGGGATGAAGTGTGAAAAGTGACAAGTATGGTCGGGAATGGAACGATGACTCGTCAAGGGGACCTCCCAGTAGAAAACCCATCCTTAAGGGTGACCACTTACTAGGGTGCAATTTCAACCAAAAAGATGAAACGAAGCAACGGGCATAATTTCCAAGCAAACGCTACATAATCAAAAGCAGTTTTCAATGAAACATATTTAAAATTCCTCAAATATTGAAATGATACTCACCATAATACTTGGATTGTACCTCATGGAGCAAGACCCAATGTCTTCCTGGAGCAAAATGATGTGGTGGATACCATCGTGATGAATGGTGTTGAGGTGGGCCTTTATCTGTGCAAGTGGACACTACTAGCCATCTGTCTCTCGGTACTCCATGTCTGCAACATGAGTGCCTTGAGACATTATATCCTTAGTTATCCCTAGGAATTGGGGATAATAGGTATGACTCACAAAGGCACTGGAAAACTGTAATAGATCTTAATGTAGAACTGAACAGACTCCATGGGACATAAAGGTGACTCACCTTGGATGCTATGAACAAAGGAAAAACAGGGATGCTGCCAAAAATTGAATCAAGAACTGTAAAAGCATGGGGCCCTCTTGTTATTTCCAAAGGGGTGCCATGAGGAGAGGAAAGATATGTAGTACCAAAATGGTAAATGGCATGCCTGATATTTCAAAAGGTGTTTGAGGAGGATACAATAGATCTAAACATTGTATTGAAAAACACAATATCCAATCAGAATCCCACGGAGGAAACTAAATATGGACTTGAAGGGGTAATGAGAAGATAAATGCCTGAGAAAACAATAAGATAATGATAATGCAGAATGTGAAAACTACAAATGGAAGTAATCAAGGGTAGGGCTATTAGTGATAATCTCCTCGAGGGTGGGTGAATGGTGGCATAAAAACAGAAGAATTATCATTGTATGGATTAAGTAGAGGGCTTATGATATGTGAAAATCCAACATATACCAACCATAAATGCAAGAGTTTTAGGGGTAAAGGTTGTCAACATGATGAGAAGAAATGCATGTGCCTTCAACTCTAGAATGAAGACTAACTAGACTCCCAATCCTAAGGGGATTGAATGGCATGGGCACCAAAATGCTATACGGGTAACTATTCTAGGGCACCCATGGAAGGAAGGCTCTATCACCAGGTAGATGGAAAATGAAAAATATGGAGGGGTTGTTCCATCTACCCAAGTGATGAGGGTCTTATAGGAAATTTCCTGGGAATGAAAGGAAAATGCTATGAACTGAAGGGATTTAAACTATGCTAAATGCCAAGAAAATTGAGGCCTGGAGGAGACCCATATCCATGAATAAAAGAGGCTATCCATGGTGAAATATGAATCATAATTTAATAAATACCAAAGAATAAAGGTGCTCAAGTAATTGAGATAGACGTGTGGGAATTAGTAAGAAAACAATTATGCTTTAATATTTCTTGGAAAAATGGCTTCATGGTGAAGTATCAAAGCAAGAAATTTCAAAAATGCTCTTTTGAAGAGCTTAGAAACTTGATTCCAACGATGAAAACGATGTTTCAATCGAAGTTTGTATGAGCCCATATGAGGTAAGAGAAAAAAGAGGGATTTTTCCATAAAAAGGGTTTGCCCTCCAATTTTCAATTCATTATTTCACTTGGTGGAGGTTAATATTGGTGAGGAGGAGAAGGACCTAAATCTTCATGATCTAGTTGCAAGAAAAATGATCATCAGAATTAGGATTTTCAACTTTCAGGTTGGTGGCCAAGACTTAATTGTCATTTTCTATGGATTGGTTTTGTAGTTAGGTTCAAGGCTACCCTAGGGGACCCCCTGGAAATTTTTTTGGGGCCAACACACTAAATAGGGTTGGTATCTGAGTTCGGACCGTAGAAACATGCTTAGTTATAGTGTTGACCAACACAATAAAAATGGGTTTTGTTTTCATGGGCCAAAAATGAGCTTTTGAGCTCAAAATTGCCTGGGAAGCCTATTTTGAAGGGAGAAAGGGTAGTGACCCTTATTTTCATAATATGATGAAAATACATTACGAAATGTGGTTTGGTTCAGATATGGCCAAGTTCAAGGTACTCCGGAGAGAGTGAGAGTTCGAAGATATTCAGGCTCAGGTTCGGAAGAACTAGACAGTGAGAGGAGCTCTAGCTTGGTATGGGATACTCAAATATGTTGAGAACCCACTAATGAAAATGGCGGAGGGTCTCCTCTCTTGTATAGTGCGATACTAGGATGAAAATGCATAGGCATTCATATAGGGAGAGAATATTGAGATCACCATACAAGATATGTATTTCCTCACAGGGCTCTCTCCATTGGGAGTATTGGGGGAAACTCATTCGATATTTCCTCGAGAGAAGTGGTTAGAGGAGTTCCTCAAGACCCATTATGTACCTAGTTCTAGGTTAGAGATTATGTTATCCAACTCATGGACCTCAAGCGATTAGAGACACGAGCTACAACTGTAGTGTTGATCCACATATTGGGTATTCTTTCTCTACACAAGGTGTTTGGAGGACAAATGTTGTTGATAGAGAGGGTATTGGTTGGGACCTACTTTGGGTGGGCCCAATATATGTTGATGACGTTGAAGTGCCCACTGGCCTCCCACCAACAAGTTTCAACATGGAACTACACATTTGGAATAGTCCTATGTTCCTTCTTTTTTGAGAGGATCCCCACTTTATGTCCTCATGTTTGCATTCGTGATGGGGGCCCACAAGATCCTCAAATGTGATGTTGGGGGTAGTTGTTGAGGCGAGGGGGTTGTGGGTGGGTCAAAAATGTGTTCCAAGCCAATTTCTTTGTATGTTGGGATCAACTCTCAATATACATCAAGGATTATCCATGCGTAGGGATAAACTACTGGGGTGACCTTGAGCTACCACTATTATTTGGTCAAGCATGGGGAGTAGATGGCAAGTGTAACACCTCAGATTCACTTCAATGCACCCTATATGTTAGGGTCCTAACCCGCACATAGGTAGAGAAATATATTTGGATGTAATAAAGGTCAATATTAATAAGGCCTTTCAATAAAATAGAATAAGGTGGATGTAAGAAAACCTAATAGAAGCTTCCGCTTCTAGAAGGATCTTCCTCTAGATGCTTCTCTTGATAGACATATTTAGTATAAATAAGGGTCGAGGTTATGAAAACCCTAGCTTGTAGATTATTGTAACAGAGCGTTGCTCAACTGGAGGTAGCCCCTCGAAGAGGCCTGTGAACATTTCTTTCTGAATCGAAGTGTTATTTCTGTTGTTGTTCTTATATCATTTATGTGTTATTGTGGAGATTATGCTGGTTATATTACTGTTATTCTGCCATTTCTAGCATTTTATTTATGTTTTGCATACTTTTTATATCTAGTATATTCCAAGTGGTATCAGAGCACTTTCCTTGGTAGAAATTGTGGAAAAACAAATTTCAGGGTAGAGACCTATTCCAGCGTCTTTAAGCCACAGAGATCTGTCGTTACGCGCATAAACACGTGGTTGAGGGATTCATACACGTAGGAAATACAAGTGATTCCTAAGAACACATATGTTGGCCACCCTTGTAACCCTTGTTGGTACCCCTTTGAGTGGTAGCGTATCAAACAACACCTGTGTATGGATCGACATAGATTTCCTGAAGCCCTCCTTAGATAAACCGATCGGTCGCCTGACTGCTATAGTGCCACTGAGAACAGCACTCGGGAAGATACTCTCTAGTACCTGGGTAGTCAGGTAGTACGGCTAAGGGTACGATCTATCCTCCTTAGTTAGTGCCCTGAGATATTGGGTCGAGTACTACTGTTGGACCCCACACGTATATTAGAGAGCTATAGCACAGGGCAAACCCTTGTCTGTAAAACCTTTGAATACCTAACCCTTGGGGGACAGAAACATAAACAAATTAACACAGACAAGATCTATTGTCGCACAGCTGTGTTCGTGTTTCCAAGTAAACACACATTTCTTTCTGGTTAAGCATTTGGGGATTTCATCACTGCAGTATTCTTCAGACCGGAGTATAACTCCGCAGGTGTAAACAAAAAAAAGTCTGGAAATTTTTTCACCATTATTTGAGATCTATTCCATTGGATTCATCTGTTCGCCCTTATCACATTCATCCATATCATTTTTCGGCAAAAAATTTTGACCCTACCCGCCCCTCTTCAGTTCACCCATCCTCATGGCCCATACCTGTAGCCAAGAACTGGAGTCTCGCTTCAACACCTTGCAATCTAGTTTCCTCGAGACCCAAAAAGAAGTGAAACAACTCAATGCCATTGTTGCCTCCATAGATACATCCATCAATACAACCATAAATACAGCCATGAAGTCCTCAATGGAGGAAGTCAAACAAGAATTGACCACCCAGCTTGAATATGCCTTTGCATCACTCTGCACCAAACTGAAGATCCCTACAGATGACCCTTTCCTTGATGCACCTCCAAAGACTGAAGGTGAACATTCCTCCCATTCCCATACCTTTCAGCACCATCACTTTCAACGTGACATACGCCTTCCACGGGTGGATGTGACCAAATTTGATGGTTCGGACCCCATTGGTTAGGTCACCCAAATGGAACATTATTTCTCTTTATACGGCATTACAGATGACTTGGCTAAACTCCGGTATGGTGTTCTCCATCTAGATCAAGAACGCTGGCAATGATGACAATGGAGAAAAACTTCCCGTCAAGGGTATATTGCTTGGACCCAATTTGTGACTGAGCTTTATGAACGCTTTAACACTGACACCAACCATTTGGGCCACTTTACAAAATTGAAACAATTAGGAACAGTAGAAGACTTCATAGTTGCATTTGAGCGCGTAGATTTTTGAACAGGGGGCATGAATGATGCTTTCTTTCGAGAGTGTTTTATCAATGGCCTCAAGGAGGAGATTCCGACCCATGTCCTCGTGGCTTGACCTTCGAGTTGGGTGGAGGCTACTAAAAAAGCTAAAGAAGCACAACAAGTTGTATCCTCTCAAAACCGTAAACCTTCCTTTATCCCTTGCCCTAAACCCGTAAACCCCACTACTCCCCTCGCCCCATTAAAGTCCAAAAATTGACCAGGACTGAAATGGTTGAACGCCAACTCAAAGGCCTTTGTTATAATTGTGATGAAAAATATTTCCCGGGCCACAAATGTAAGGAACAAAAGCTTTTTATGGCCATCTCTGAGGATATTTCCGAAGAGGATGTTGAAACTCCCCTTGTGCCTGAGTCACCTGAAATCAAGGACATAACCCCTCCCTCCGACCCTCCCGAAGTGGAACCAATCATTTCCCTCAATGCTCTCACTGGCTTCTCCGTCCCCCAAACCCTCAAGTTAATCGATTACATCAAGCATCGAAGATCATCATCCTGGTTGATAATGGAAGCACCCATAATTTTATTCATCGCCGCATTGCCCAACAAACCCATTGCTACATCCATGCCATCAACAATTTCCAAATCATGATTGCCAATGGTGGCTCCATGAAATGTGGAGGGCGTTGTGAAAATGTGCATCTCCAAATCGATGTCTACCACCTAAAATCCCATATGTTTTCTATCGACATGGGCGGTTGTGACATTGTGTTGGGTGCAGACTGGCTAAGGAATTTGGTTCCCATTCTCATGGATTTTAAGGAATTAACCATGCAATTTGACAATGAAGGCCGCCAATATAAATTCTAGGGCATCACTGCTAGTTCACCTGAGGTCATTAGTTCCCATCGCATGGAAAAGCTACTCAAAAAAGGTCATTCTGGTGTCATTTCCCAACTCCATGCCATACAAGCAACAGAGACACCCCCGGTGCCGCAAGACCTGCAAGCTCTCATGTCTAAACATCAAATGGTATTTTCCACCCCACAAGGACTCCCTCACTCCCGCGGTGTTCATGATCATTCCATTCCCCTTGTACCAGGAAGCCTTCCTCCCAATATCCCTCTGTATCGCCACCCCTTTTCACAAAAAAATGAAATTGAGAAAATGGTCTAGGAACTTTTTACTGCAGGCGTTATTCATCCTAGTAAAAGCCCTTACTCTTCTCCGGTAGTCATGGTCCTGAAGAAAGAAGGTTCTTGGAGAATGTGTCCTGANCCTCGATGAATTGAGTGGAGCCCAATTCTTTACTAAACTTGATCTTTGCTTGGGCTATCACCAGATATGTATGAAAGAGGCTGACATTCCCAAGATGGCCTTTCGAACTCATGAGGGCCACTATGAGTTTTTGGTCATGCCCTTTGGCTTGTGTAACGCCCCCTCCACCTTCCAAAGCCACATGAATCATGTCTTTCGTCCTTTTCTCCATCATTTTGTCTTATTTTTCTTTAATGATATCCTCATCTATAGCAAAACCTGGACATACCATCTTACCCATGTGGATCGAGTTCTCCATCTATTCCCTCAGCACCAACTTTCCTGCAACAGTCTAAATGTGCCTTTGGTGCCTCAGAAGTAGAATACTTATGTCATCTGGTTGGCAAGGATGGCATCAGGGTGGATCCGAAAAAGATTGAAGCTATGCAAGACTGGCTGCACCCAAAGACTCTCAAAAGCTTGCGTGGATTTTTGGGCTTAACAGGGTATTATCGCAAGTTTGTTAAGAATTATGGAAAGATTGCAGCACCTCTCACTGCTCTCCTAAAAAAGAACTCCTTCACTTGGACTCCAGCCGCTGCTCAAGCTTTCCAAACCTTGAATATGGCCATGTGCACCACTCCAGTTCTGGCCCTTACTGATTTCACAAAGACCTTTGTGTTGGAATGTGATGCCTTAGGGAAAGGAATCGGTG
>SNQJ01S0038744.1:0-77884 GCA_010110895.2 Picea sitchensis
TATATTTCTGACTCGATTCAGTACTCATCCTTGTATGATCACAAGTCTGGTAAGTGGAGGTGTGTGTACCGCGTTTGATAACTTTACGCCTTTTAGAAGGAAAAGACTCAATATGCGGTGGTAATTGTAACAAGCAGAGAGACATGTGGGGAAGTTGGTCTGGCTCCATTATGACTCAAGACTCGAGATATAAAAAACAAATCCTAACGCCAACTAGTAATCAAGGAGTACACCAAAATAAAATAAAGAAAACACAAATATGCACACAAACAGGATAAAGTGGTTGAAAGGGGCCTCCCTCCCTAAAGTAGGTATGCCTCGCCCAAGAGGGGACTGAGACTCCCTGCAAAATATCGGAGGTATCAGAATCAGTTATAAGGGCCCTCGTGTGCTTAACAACCAGTCGGTCAGATCCCCCCAGAGAGGTAATCCTGCATAAAGTTTGTGTGTTGTCCGACCCTTATCTGACCCAGGGTACCTGCAAAATAACCCATGCAAGTAACCTATGTTGTACCTATGTCAAGCAAGCAAGCAACCACGATATAACCGATGCGCAGGAGAATAGTTGTAAGTCAGTTCTACTGTATGGGCAGGGTAACAAAGATCGAAACCTCAAAACCACTGCCTCTCATAGAGGTAAATGTACTAACAAGATCCCCATATATGAATAGATCCCCATAAATATATCTGACGCAAAGAAGGTATTGGGGGGATATCCCCTCAACCAACCTCACGTGACCTCGTTCTTAACTCCAGTGTAATCGGAGCCTCCCGATGTCACTAATTACAAAATGGATTTCACCACTCCCTTAGTCAGACACATATGTTGATTTAATATCCTTGAAGAAGTATACTCACAAAATCCTATTCCAAGGCTCTAAATCCTAAGCTAGTTTGTGCACCCTAGAAAATAAAATCATTTCTAATCAATTTTAAATTATCAGCATTGTTTTTAGTGGCCTTGCTTACTCAAAGAGGTGCGGTCGTGAAACTAATGATGTTATGACTCAACAAGTAAAATAAATGAATATGAATAAAATGCAAAGTCCTAACTTCAATTCCCAATAAATGATAACTTTTTCAAAACGAAATTTTCAATTTAGTTCTGCAATTCCAAATAAGATGCAATATTTCTATACATGTACTAAGATCAATGATAAGGACCCAAAAGATCAAATGCCAACAATGCAAAATGTTTAATATTTTTGTATTTTCAATATAAAAGAATGAAAATGCAAGGACTGAATAATAGTTTGATATAAATATTCTACTATATGTAAACAAAGGCAAATCAAGTAGGATATCAAGAAGCAAACACCCAGACCAAGATGCAAGAACAGTGAATGTAAAGGATGATGAGAAAGGCACTGCCCAGATAACTTTAAATTCTAAAAACACACACCCTACTTTAATGTATAATCTAAACAATGGGTAAGGAATATTGCATTTTATTTGTAAACTCAATAATTTTGATGTTTTGTTGTTTGAATCATTAATCATTGATTGTTAAATTAGATTAAATTTGAAAATTACTTTATATGACTAATCATTTGAAATTTGTTATCGTGCTAAGATTTTTGTGATGAGTAGTTTGAAAATGCAAGACTTTCCGATAGTTTCAAACCCATACCAAAGTTCATCATCAAGATAAACGGTCAAAAAAGGATAATATATTTATGACTAATCATTTGAAATTTGCTATGGTGCTCAGATTTTTGTGATGAGTAGTTTAAAAATGCAAGACTTTGCGATAGTTTCCATCCCATACCAGAGTTCATCATCAAGATAAACGATAAAAAAAATAATAATAGAGTTCATCATCAAGATAAATAGTCAAGAAAGGATAGGATAGTATATTTGATGAATCAATAATGAAGATGTATGATGATAAAGACTTACATTGGATGAGTTAAATAAACCAGAAAACCCTAACAATGCTAAAAAGAGTTATCTTATTATTGAAATAATAATAATGTTAATGTATAATTAAACTTCAATTTATAAAGTCTTTATTAAGAATTATTAATATATTAAATGATATGTTAGATATTGTATTAATAGTAAATATCATTTAATATATATAAAGTTTTTATTAAGAATTATTAATATATTAAATGATATGTTAGATATTGTATTAATAGTAAATATCATTTAATATATCGTCTAGTATGGATATATTAATTGTTTTATTAGATGATATAATAAAAGAAAACAAATATTATGGTAATTAAAAAGATTTAATATATATGTCATACATATATTATATATCATTTATTATAATTCATTAATAATATATATATTAAATAACATATTAAATGTATACATTACATTTTTTAATAATGTACATTAAATGATTTATTAAATGTTTTATAAAAGGAATGTTTATTTAAAAAAAAAATACTAAATTATTAATGTTGTCAAGCTAATAATCATAAATACTTAATGTTATTTCTATAATAGTCATTAAAAATCTTAATGTATTTTAGATTGATTATATTAATAATACAGATGAACAATTAATTTTTTTATAGAGTTTTTTTTATGTTGAATTAGAATAGAGTAGAAATAAAAAGTGTTATACCGGGTCATCTTAGTCATTTATAGGTTGATCATTAGAAGTCAGTTCCTATTTACTTCGAGACCATTATCCTTATTTAGATTATTTGGGAGCTTGATTATTTATAGAGCCTCTCTAAAACACCTTTTGTAATAGTGATCTTCCTTTGCAAGGATCTTGATGTCCTCTAGGCACACATGGTGCCTAGTTTCAAGGGAGTGTTCTACCAAGTAGAAGTGTGAATACGTTCATTTTTTTTTTTACAAGAACAAAAAATATCCATTTATAAAAACTGGGCGGTCATAGCACACAGAGAAGTACAAAAAAACCATCAATGATTTTCATCTGTGTCATCCTCCAAAATGAACTTCCTACTATCCTATGTTCTTCAGTATCATCATGATTTTAACAAAACAATCAGTATATTCTGGAAATTTGTAGTATATCTACGATAGAAAACTCCTAATATGCATTATGTTCTACAAAACATTAACTACATGTCTGATTGGTTTGAGTTGTGTCTTCTTCTTCCATAGCTTCTTCTGATGTTGGCTGGTTCAAGTCAATTCYTGAGAAAGTTGTTGTTGGAGATGATCCGCTACYGGAGGGGGAATCMACTAACCCTTGAGGAGAAGRCGCCCTTTGAAGAAGGAGTTGCTTCACCTAGCCTCTTATTGTGTCCAATTCATCATGTTGTTGTCGYGYTGCTTCTCTCTGTTGGATGAGGATGTCTAGAATTTGATTGACTCGTGATAAAAGAGAATGATAATCCAACTACAATTGTCTAACTTCCTASTCTAATATTTCAACTGCAGTGATCAATGTTTGCATATTTGCATTCCTTCATGCCATTTTCATGACACTTAGCCCTGTATTCTTCTTGCATTTCTTTGAAAATGAAGTCCCACAYTGTCTCTTCCTACTTCGATTGAGAGCCACAACCAAAGACCCGTGCTCTTGTATCCTTGCCGACTGAGTGTCGTCCTTGTGCCTTTGTCCCTTCCTCCAGTCCACTATCTAGAGTGTTTGTCTCCACTACTTCCAATTGGAGTTATATCTGACTCTGCACTTGGATTGCATGCGAATTTGCAACGACCTTATAAGCCATCTATAACCTCTACCTCTTGCCTCAATTTTAGTGTCTGAATGTCTTAGGATATGGACGAGTACTACCACCTCATGGTGAAGCATGTCAATCTGACTCTTCCTTTCCATGTTCTCGTGTGAGATAAATCTTCCACTCAACCTCGTGCTTTTTTTACACCGAAATGACTATACCATCCCGGTGCGATCGCTCATCTCCATCAAATCCAAACTTCCTTCCATTGAACCTGGAGGGATCACAAAGTTGGAATACCTTCTACACACAAGCATAGAAAATACACTGGAGGTAAGGATCTACATGTCATGGGTGTGAGTTAGGAATTTCATATGGAGCGCATTTCTAATTATGTCACCTTGATTTTGAGTTAACACCCGTAGATCATGCACCTTGTGTGTGTGATGCTTCATTAATTAAGGAATGTGTTGATGGGACAAATTCTCATTTATGTCGATTGGTCCTTTTGTCAATATGATTGTTGAGTTGGCACATGAGTCAGCCTTGCTATTGTTTCCCCTTTCGACATGGAAAAAGGAGACTTTATGGATACTTGATATTTTGAAATGGATTTTTTTTTATAATATTGCTCTGAATATAATTCTCAGGCTTCCCTTTGATCAGACTTCTTATGGTATTTTTAGAATTGTCCATTATGTTTAAATATTGCAACTGTAATCTTTTGGCTAGCTGTAATCCCTTTAGAAGGGCATACTCTTCTTCCTGATTGTTTTTTGCTTGCCCCAAACTCCATGCATAACTCAATACTTGATTTCCTCTCGGTTCAATTATGACCCCTCCCACCCCTGCCACCCTTGGGTTTCCTTTCGAAGCCCCATCAAAGTATAGAGTGTGAACTTTTGTTGTCTTTAACCATTCTGAGAATTTTGAGGGATTGATTTGATGTTGCCAGGATGATCTAGCCTTTGATTGAAAGGGGGGATGAAACTAAATCTGGAAGTCATTCTGAATACGTTCATTCTTAATTTTTGTTATGTGCTCTTTAAGTGTTACTTGAAACGAACGCCAAATTTCTCCAATGTAACTTTTTTCGTAGGAGCATGCCACCTTGTATACACATTTATATTGTTGGTGGTCAATTGTGTCTTTAATTGATCTCATTTTCTATTTGATAATTACCATTGGTTTGAATGAGGTTGTAATTTTCCTCTTCTTTAGGACCTATGAAATCTTATTAGTGACTCCTTGGATGTAAGGAAAGTACATCTTCATATTGATAGAGGGTTGACTATTATGAGGATGAGGTCATCTTCCTACATCCTCAATTAACTTCTTGATGTCCTTGTTCTTGTAACCTATGCTCTTAAAGACATTGGTAAGGTGGTTTTTCGCCTACTCAAGATGCTCATTGTTTGAGATTCTCATCACTCATAGTGAGGGTGTCAAGAACCCACATATTTTGAGAGGGGTGGTGGTGTGAGTCCGCATGAAGGTAGTTTTCAATATGGGTTTTCTCCCTGAAGACTTTGTGTCCAAGAGTTCCACATTACTTTTTGGTAATCAACACATCAAGGAAAGGAACACTCTTATTCTCTTCTACCTCCATGGTGAACTCAATGTCTTCGGAGAGACCATTAATGTGCTCAAAATAATTGTTCAATTCATCATTTCCATGGGACCACTTTACATTGGTGTTGTCTACATATATCTTCCATCTTTTTCAATTATTAATATTAATGATTCATAATTAAATTAATTGAAAATCATAAATTATTTATATTAATAATTTATTACTTAAAATTTATTAATTAAATAATAATAATTCATCATTAAATTAGTTGAAAATTATTAATTATTTAATTAATAATTAATCACTAAATTAATGAAAATTATTAATCACTAAATTAATGAAAATTATTAATTACATGTACTAATAACTCAACACTAAGTAAAAATAGAGGAAACTTGTTTGGACTATTCAAATAAAATAAAATAATATTCAAAATAAATAATATATCATTAAAATTCGTCATTTTTTCTGTACTATAAAGTGAGGACTTATTTTTTAAGTAATGCAAGGGAAATGCCATAGGACATGGTTGGCCCAAAGAAAAAGTAGTTAGATTTATCCGACGTGGAATTAGATTGTGCAGCCATTATAAATAGTAATTTAATTAGCATAGCATGAGGGCATGGGCAAATCCAAGGGGTCATATTCATGAGATTGAAAGATTTATGGCACCATGTGGAAGGGGATTCATATATCAAAGTTGAAGTACCAAAGATACTCCATCCATTTCACGTGCTTAGTCAAATGGATTCATATATCAGATGGATTGCTCATTTATGTTGTTTTAATAGGACATGATTTTTTTTTAAACATTTGAGTGTAACGAAAAATACTTGACACATTGAAAGCTTTCAATTATTCAAATTTTATTGAAAAGTAATATCAATATTAATATGGTTATGATTTTGATACTTATGGTATTATAGTGAAAAGATTATTATAAAATTTTATGAGAAAGGAAAAAATAAATATAAATTATTTTTTTTTAAAAGAGGAAGTTAAATTTTGTATTATTATTGATTACGGTAAAACAAATAATTTTATTCTATGTTATGATATGGAATGAGTTAAAAAGTAAACAAATTTAATATTTTTAGTAAATATATACCTTTTTAGATGAGGTAAAGTTTCGTCTTGATTCATTTATTTTTTTTGAAATGATGATAATTTGGGTCTTCTTGCTAAAATATTTATGGACAAAATTTCATGGTGAAAGTTCCCATCAATTAGGTAAAATTTTAACTTTGGACAAAATTCTTATTGAAATTCAAGAAGAAATTGGAAGAAAAAATGGTTAAGTTGTCTACTTTTTTACTTAATCTCTCTAAAAATAGAATAAATTAAAAGTTGATAAACTTAACCATTTTTCCATCAAGATTCTTCCACAAATCTAGTAGGGATTTTATCAAAAATTATGGTTTTACTTAATTAACCATGAAACTTTGTTCTAAGAGATTTTATCCTATTTAAAAAAAAATCTAAATAATCAAAATTTCAAAAATAAATAGATGAAATTATAAATTTACTTTGTAGGTTAAAAAAAATTAAATTTATTCACTTTTTAATTCACTAAAAATACCAAATAAAACATTAATTAAATTAAATACTAAAATCTTAAAAAAAAAAAAAAATCTTTTAATTTACTGAAAAAATAAAAAATCATATGAATTCATAAGCTCTACAATTCAAAAGATTTAATATAAAAATGGTAGTTATGTGCATTAACTCTCAAGGTAAGGTAAGAGACAAATTACATATATTGCTTGTATTGTCATGGATGCACATTTGATAATTTGCATTTCCAAAGTTGAGATATTGAATTTATTTTTAAGTGAATGTTTTAATAACTAAATCTTGTTTTAAGTGAATGGTTTTAATAAGTAAATCTTGTTTTAAAATTTTTAAGCTTGTTTCTTTCGAGCCCATTATTACTATTGTTTATATTAAAATAATAAGGTTGCATGGTAGCATATACATGCTGCGATGCAAGAATTCAGAGTAACTTGGTCATGCAAACATGATCGACATCTGATATTGGCTAGTTAAAAGTTGTCACACATCTGAAAATAATAAATGAATGAGCAAACACCACTTTGTATTTCCTTTCATATTAAATGTTTTATTCTCGAAACACTTTCCAATCTTATCTTGGAAGCCATGACATTTCAATGACCCTGGACGATTTTCTGAAATGAAAGAAAGGAATGTGTTCATCTTCACAAATTCATCGTTGGTTTTATATTCTATATCAAGATTAAAGATCACCACTCTGTCTTACTGGATTCTACGTAGTATTCATGATTTCCTTTGACAAATCGACACTTGCATTTGATGTCAATATGCGCACACTTAAACGTGCTTTCTATTTCTATGGGATCTTCTTTGCCTAAGTAAGGCACCAAAGTCACACATTCCTTGTATGATTTTGTACCTCTCGCTATGACTACATATATTGTATGGTCCCTTACAACCCTTAATTCTATGTCATTGGAGGGTTTCAGGTTCTCCACCCAACACCCGAAAATGTACACACGACTCCTCATTTAATACAACAATTTTACACACATAAAATGCATTGCAGAAAAAAATATCATATTGATAGTGCCATAAAGAAAATTCTTATAGGTTGCATTGAACTCCAATACTGCAACCAAAACACTAAAAAATGTAGGGATGTGAAAGTAAACATTATAGATTTGTAGGAATATCCCCATCAAGTTTAAAATGCTTGGAAGTTGATTTGACATGACTGACAATTTGACAGGAAAAAAATAATCATTGTCTAAAGCTTGGCTAATATGGTTCTCCAGTATGAGGCTATCCAACACTTCTTCAAAGGTCATTGCATAGCCTATGACTATTTGTTCCCAAAAAATTTCATAATCTTTGAGAAAAACCGTACTAGGGGATTTTTTAACCATGTCAAAGAGAGAGGTCAAGATTGCATATGTTATGTAATAAGACATTTCCCCATTGATGAACAACTTGTTTCCTTCCTTTCTCTCTAGAACGAATTATTTTCCTAAGTAGTAATATGAGATGTTATATACCTGATTATCTAGGTTACATGGCAAGACCATTGGTTATGATGCCCTGATCACATGGCATCTAACTTGCTTGAATAAACGACCTTGGAATTTTTTTAGAGGGGCGGTAGTTGGGGACAGGCTGAAGGGTTGCAACAACCTGCCTGCAAACTATTTAAAACCAATTTCTAAATCCAAATTCCAAGCACATTAACATATCCTATATTTCATTAAACCGACTGTAATAAAGAGAAATGTATAAGCGGGTCAATTTCTATAGCATATATATAGAGGGGGCTTACCAGCAGCCTTACATAAAGAAAACATGAGGTCACCATAACTATCACTAGATAGCAGGTTGGTTGTAACAATAGTCCATTAGTCTCTTCGCAACGGCTATGACACTGCCGCACAAAAATCAAAACGACGTTTATGAAATGAATATCTCCATACAACAAAGAGTGTTCATCAGTAATTTGGAAAAGAAAAAAAGCACATAAATTGGAAAAGACAAAAAGAACAGAAAATAAATACCTCTAAATGTTGAAAAACTTCCATATACGAGATTTCAAGGAAGAGGAAGAACAAGACTACAAGAATTGGATGCGCCTAAGAATTGCTTATGCCTATCAATAGTTGAGTTGGGTCCTACTGGCTATACAAATGACTATCCTATAATCTTCCTATCGGTCTCCAAGACTGAAATACGATATGCACGGGTGTGGGTACTTAATACAAAAACTAACAGTTCCATGTACATATACGCAACAAACAGTGGAAGTGGTAAGGATAAAATAATTAGAAACAACGCACAACAATTCTTCAAGGTGCATTATAGTAAACATGATTCCCATAAGAATAAAAAAGAGTATGAAGAGAATATGATCTATATCTCATACATTTTGGTGGATTTTGCTAGGGTTTCCCCTGGCCACAACTAATTCTTCACTCTTTTATGCAAAGCAATAAATCACATTCTGATGAGCATATGCATAGACCCAAATGGAAAACATAAATAATAAAGGAATCCTACCTCATAAAAGAAGTTTGGAAGCTGAAGATTGTTGAGAGATGAAGATTGTAGAATTCTTTCACGGAGATGAAGGTGAAGTGTAAGACTGTATGTATAGAAATATGAAACTAGTTTTATCTTACCTTCAAATTTGTAACCAACTGGTCTGTCAGAGAATTGGTAGCACTGGGAAGGGATATAGAAATGTAAAGATCAATCCTTGAAGCAGGGTGAGCTTCCTACAGGGTTGGGCCGATGAAAATTTGTGAGGGAGTCAAATGATGTATGCATGTTGCGAGCTTCCTGCGGAGTTGGGCCATGAAAATTTGTGAGGGAATCAAACTATGTGTGCATGATACCAAGTGGAAGATGTTGGCAGTAGATGAAAACCACCCTGTATTGATTGCAGTGACTCTCAGACTCTGAAGTGTCAGAGCCTTGCGGTGACTGAAGACTGTAGAGTGTCAGAACTGCAGTAGTGTCAGTTACTTTAAATTTAAATTGTTTTATCTACTATTTCTCTTTCATTTATTATATGTCGTCATATGTACAATAACATGTTCATTTTATTAACCAATAAGATCTTCGAAAAATGCTTTAAAGTTTTTTAAAAAATTTCAAAAACACTGTTTAGAATGTTTAACCTTAGGAAAATCTAAAACATTTATCCATTTCTATATACCATGTCATTGTAGCTGCATGTATAATAATAAGAAGACTATCTTTACTCAACTTAAACAATTTATATTTTTCTTTTAAAAAGTTTATTCATGTGACTTTAAATTCTAAAAAACACACCCTAATTTAATCTATAATCTAAACAATGGGTAAGGAATATTACATTTTATTTGTACACTTATTAATTTTGTTGTTTAAATCATTAATCATGTTTTGTTAAATTAGATTAAAGTTGTAAATTAGTTATATATATAAATGACTGATCATTTGAAATTCGTTATGGTGCTAAGATTTTTGTGATGAGTAGTTTCAAAATGCAAGACTTTTTGATAGTTTCAAACCCATACTAGAGTTCATCATCAAGATAAACAGTCAAAAAAGGATAGTAGATTTGATGAATTAATAATGAATATGTACGATGATAAAGACATATATTTACATTGGATGAGTTAAATAAACCATAAAACCTAAAAATGCTTTAAAAAAATCTATCTTATTACACAGTAAATTTGATGAATTAACAAGAGTTGCATGGCAGCGTAGTCCCTGCCAGGTAAGAAACAATGAGTTTAGTCATCAATATCATTGAAATTTGAATCTACCATGATATACTACTAACTTGAGATAAAAAATTATAAATATTCTCGAGCCCTTGAATATTGTACTAAGGTCAGAAAGATAAAGATGGGATTAGAATCACCTTGGTTTTGATTAATTCATGTGATTGAGAACATATGGAAGCTTGTAATTGGAAAAATCCATGTGGTAGTAGGCCATGTGTACCACCTTATTTATTAGAGATATTTTCTCAGGGGTAAATTTCCACTTAAGTCACGTAGTATTCAACCCTCTTACGTCTTATTCAAACTCCACTTTAATTCATTGCATTCTCAACAACCGTCATATACCAACTTAGGGTGAATGATAATACTAAATTCAAGCTTGGAAATACGAGTAATACATCATTCACTAGAAATTAAAGACCGAATTAAATGTTGGTCGGCACATGTGCAATAAGGGGTTCAAGTTATTCACCAATCATAATTTTAATAAATGGTTTAAGTTAAAAATAAATAAATAAAATCAATATAACAATGTTTTACTTTGGAAAATTGCTTAAATTTATAGTCAAAGTGCTTAGTGAATGGAATTAATGTCAAATCAATAGCAAAATCGTTGTTATATTTCTTTGGCGGGGACTAATAATATTATTTTATAAATATGAAAATTCATTTAAAACTAGCATATTTTTTTAATGTGGATGGTGAATGTTAAGATATATAATTTTTTTCATTTTTCATAATAAACATATAAAAAAAATTAATTTGGTAATTAACAATCAAACAACTAAATTATAATTAACAATAAAATAACTTAAGTAAAGTTAACAATGAGCAACTTAATTATTGAACGGTAAAAATTAAAAAGAAAATACATTATGCATAATTTGCATCGTCTGATCTTAAATCCTCATCCTATTTCCAAAATGGGAATACTTATCAATATAATAAAATAATGATCCTTGCATCCACGTTGGTTGTAAACGTAGAACCAACCATCTTATTTGTTCTCATCTTTACTTTCCATGGATGGTTGAAAAGCTAACAAGGGACTCGAACATTAAAAAATTACTAAATTCTCGTTTTCCTTAAATGGATTTCTGAGTATTTTCAAATCCTGAACTCATCTATATGAGAATCGAATCTAAGGGTTTTGACATTCGGCCTACTGTTCTTAGGGTTTTCGAACTAGCTCACACAGTGCTAGGTATTTTTGAGCTGAGGGGTCGAGAATCGATCCTGGAACTTTTGAGCGGCAAATTGTCGGTGCTGACCCGTGCTGCGACAAGGGAGACAGAGCTGGAGCGGTCAAGTTTTGTAGTAGAATTGAAGAAGGGTGAATGATAATAATAAATTTAATCTTGTAAATACCACTAATACATCACTCACTAGAAATTAAAGACCGAATTAAATGTTGGAAGGAACCTCTGCAATAAGGGGTTCAAGTTCTTCACCAATCATAATGTTAAAAAATGGTTTAATTTAAAAAAAAATAAAAAAAAATCAATATAACAATGTTATACTTTGGAAAATTGTTTAAATTTATAGTCAAACTGCTTAGTCAATGAAATTAATGTCAAATCAATAATAAACTCATTGGGACTAATAATGAAGATGTATGATGATAAAGACATATATTTACATTGGATAAGTTAAATAAACCATAAAACCTAAAAATGCTTAAAAAAACTATCTTATTGTTGAAATGATAATAATGTTAATATATAATTAATCTTGAATTTATAATACTTTATTAAAAATATATTGAAATAATTATTAATATATTAAATGATATGTTAGATATTGTATTAAAAATATATTGAAAGAAGTATTAATATATGAAATGATATAATAAAATAAAACAAATATTAAGACGACATGAAGGTCAACCTTCTATTCAAGTAGTGAATAATTGGAGGATCCATAACAACTATTATTCTTTGTGATCACCACAATTACTATGATGATCTAGTTATTTCCCCTCCTCCTATGATGATCCTTGAATTTGATTTCATAGTTGATAATTTCTTTGATTGTGTCAGTAAATTGGACCATCATATTAGAGGAAGCTAGATGGAGACGCTCTGCGGAAACCCTATCTGCATGCGGTTTAGGTCTTCTTTCCTCAGGTTCGCAGTTCACTCTTGGTCCTAAGTCAGGATTTTCTCTCCCGCACAAATTTTCTAGATGCTCTGGTGGTGAGGAGTCATGGATGAGCTGGTAGATCATGGTTTTGATCATATAGATGGACAACTCATTTGGAATCTACCAGATGGCACTTTCTCTAACAATGACCACTCAATTTTGTCGCCTCTTATCGAAAGTGTGATGGACGCTCTATCACTGGGCCCAGTTCAAAAGTCTTGCCCAGGTCTCCAGATGTTCGATGTGGGTGGAGTTTATGTTGCTTTGAAAGTTGATCATGTGCTTTGGGGGAATTTCTCCCCTTCTCCTATGGAGGTTTCTACATATTCATGGAGTTCAGTCACTTCTTCATTCTATCAGGGTCCTTTTCCTCCCCCCTTTCTAGGGCTTGAATGGAACTTGGCGCTTCAGACTCTCAACCATTTTCCTTCTCCTAATCAATCGAAAATTATTGGGGATTTTTTTCCCTGTCGAGTTTGGTAAGTCCTCTTCCTGGTCAAAACCCTTACTTTTCCTCTTCTTCCCTCCCAGAGATGGGCTTTCCCTCCACTCTGGATCTGAACTACTTTTTGGCCCTTCCTTCCTCCCCTTTATCCACTGGGCGAGACCTTCCCCCTTTCTCCCATTCTCCTCTCTAGGACAACAATGTCAAACCTAGTAGTCTCGAGCCAAATTTTACAACAGGAGAACCCTCGGTCCCGAAGCGGAAGAAATCTCATCTAGGAATTTCCCTAGTCCCACATCCGCCCTCTTTGGCCTTGGGAGATGATGTCATGTTACCTAAGATTCCAAATCTCGTTGAGAAGGTAGTGTTTGGACGTATTAGCCAAGAAATGCTTACATAATGGGTTTCCTTTTCATGGAAGGACTTGGGGATAAAATTTCCTTCGGTTCATTCTCTAGAAAAGGGCTAGTTTATGTTCAAATTCCATTTAGCCATAGACATGAGAAGGATTATCCGGGAACCTTGGTGTCTAGATTCGAATCCTCTTCTTCTGAAAAGATGGACTCCTTTCTTTGATGCAAATCAGGAGAGGATCGATGAACTTCCTATTTGGGTGCGGCTTCTTGGGTTGCAGCCAGAATGTTGGAGTTGGAAATGTTTTGAGAAAATTGGAAATACTCTTGGTACCTTCATGAAAGTGGATATGTCTTTTTCCACTTCAGGGAAAATATAGTGGCCCGGATCTTAGTATCTCTTAACATAAGAAAGGGTTTATCCGATACCCTTGAGCTCGCACGTGAAGGAAAAATATTCATTTAGGCTCTTGATTATGAGGGAATTCCTTTCAAATGACATAGATGTCATAAGTACGGGCACAGGGCATCATATTTTCTTCTTCCTATGAAGCGTCATTTTATGCAAGGGCCGAACCACAAGAAAAGGTCCTCCCACTCTATACGTCTGGGTCGGGGTGTGATTTATCCCCCTCCTCAGTCGCAGGCCATGTATCGAGCTTGGAGAGAGGTAAATGAAAAAAAAACAGAGGTTTGGTCCCATCATGGAAAAATGGACTTCACTACTCTTTCGTCAAAGGAGGATGGAATACGAGATGCAGAGGAAGTGTCCCCCTCATGTTTTGAGACCCAACTCAAAAAGGGTGTAGAATCTCATTTGAGTATGCCCCCACTCTCTCCTTTCTCTGTAAATTTCAAGTTTTTACAGTCTTTTTCTCATAATTTTTTGGATTTAAACAAGTTGAAAAATATTCTCTCTTTCCTCGTTGCTTTGGAATCTCCAGCGCCTTTTTCCCCAGGCCCCCCACTTTCTAGTCTCTCCTTTGGATCTTTCCCGCTTGCCCTTGTTTCTGTTCCCCCCTCACAAAGTCAAGATTCCTCTCTGCTCTCTGACGAAGAGTCCATTTGTTACAACTTGAGGTTCTGGTCGATTCCCTCCACAAACCATTCAATTCCTCCTTCGACTAGTCTAGGTTTAGACCCCTCACCAGTTTATTCACAAAAATGGAGAGGAAGAAAATCCTTTCTATCAAAACCACAAACTCGAGCAGCCATTGATGTGGTAGTAGGAAAACAACTCTCTATCTTCGGGGCACTTAGAGAAAATTCTCCCTTGGAAGGGTTTCCCTAATGAAACTGATCTCTTTCAACTATAGGGGGTTGGCGAACCCCTCAAATCATCTCTCCCTCCAAAAATGGATGGAGATTTCATAGCCTGATGTCATTTTACTTCAACAAACCCTCAGAGAAGAGGTAGTGGTCGTCCCGATGCTGGAAAAGAAAAAAAAAGTTGGACTTTTTTTGGATTAGATGCTTCTGGTCACTCGGGAGGGTTGGCTNTGGATGGAGATTTCATAGCCTGATGTCATTTTACTTCAACAAACCCTCAGAGAAGAGGTAGTGGTCGTCCCGATGCTGGAAAAGAAAAAAAAAGTTGGACTTTTTTTGGATTAGATGCTTCTGGTCACTCGGGAGGGTTGGCTATGGGATGGAACCCAAAAAATATGAAGCTTTAAAACTCTTAGGGTTTCACATCGGGTCAAGAAATGAAAATTGTTGTTGAATATTTGGAGAGATCCTTTACAGTCATAAACATTTATGGGCCCACACAATATCGTCGCCAGTTATGGAGTGCCCTTCTGGGAATTTGTTTTTAAAATACCCCTTTCTCATCTTAGGTGGAGATCTAAATTTTTCATTAGAGGCGATTGAATCCTGGGAACATAGGTCCCATGCAAACTCTCTCTCCGATTTTTTTGTTCATAAGTTGGAAGAATCTGGGCTAATTGATGTTGCACCTATAAAAATAAGTCCTTCATGGATAAATAAGAAACTAGGAGAGGATTATATCGCAAAGAGGTTGGACTGCTTCTTGATTTCTAGCCCCCTGGTGGAAGAACCACTCCTTTTCAGACAATGTATTGGTACATGAGGGGAGTCTGATCATTTCCCAATTTTCCTAGAAATAGTGGGAGCCTCCAGAAAACCGACGGGCCCCTTTAAGTTTAACTTTGCTTGGTTAAAAGAGGAGATCTTCCTAAAGCTAGTAAAGGAAGTCTAGATGCCCATTGGCCATTCAAAAAGGGCAACTATTCATTTTGCACGGAATTTAAAAGAATTAAAAACAACTACAAAATCCTAGGCAAAAAGGAGAAAGCAACAAATGGAACAAAACTTAATCCAGATGGAGGTTGACTTGCAATCCATTTATGACTTTGTCAAAGGAGGCTTTGAAAATTCAAAACAAAAANAAAAAGGGCAACTATTCATTTTGCACGGAATTTAAAAGAATTAAAAACAACTACAAAAGCCTAGGCAAAAAGGAGAAAGCAACAAATGGAACAAAACTTAATCCAGATGGAGGTTGACTTGCAATCCATTTATGACTTTGTCAAAGGAGGCTTTGAAAATTCAAAACAAAAAGAGTTATTAATTTCTTTGGAGAAAAGCATAAGGAAACTTCTACAAGCTAGAGAAAAAGAATGGAGACAAAAAAGTCAAGCACTGTGGCTGCATAGCGGTGATGAGAACACAAAATTCTTTCAAGCCTATGCAAAAGGCAGGAAAATGACAAATGTTATCTAGGGAATCAAAGATCAATCAAGGAGATTACTTTTCTCTTTCGAAGACATGGAAAGGTTGGGCTCATCTCATTTCAAGTCATTATATGTAGTTGATCGAAGAGTCTCCATTGATGCAGTCTTACAGATGTCTCAATTGTTCCTGTGTTTTGTTGAAGAGGAGGAGAACAAAGAACTTATGGCAGAAGCATCAAAAGTAGAATTAAAATAATTTCTTCATAGCTTTCAAAAAGACAAAATCACGGGCCCAGATAGTTGGTCCATAGACTTGTTTGTAGGTATGTATGATTTCATTAGCTCAGACCTCCTCAAACTCATAGAAGAATCAAGAACCAATGGTTTTATACATCCCCCTTTCAATGCCACCTTCATAGATTTAATTCCCAAGAAAGACACCCCTGAAAGATTGGATGATTATAGGCCCATCTCACTATGCAATTGTATATATACAATTATTGGAAAACTCATAAGAAAAAGAATAAAAGGAATCCTCTCTAAATACGTTTCTCTGAACAGTTTGTTTTTTTGGAAGGAAGACAAATCCATGAAGCAATCGGTGTTGCCCAGGAAGTTGTGCACAACATAAAGAAATAGAAGCAAAAAGAGCCAGTGCTAAAGATAGACCTTACAAAGGCATATGATCGATTCAGTTGGCTTTACTTGAGATTACTTCTTACTCACCTGGGTTTTGGATTTTCTTTTATAAATTGGGTCGTGAGTTGCATCTCCTCGGTATCTTTTGTAGTTCTCATAAATGGAGCAGCCACCTCTTTCTTCCAAGCCAAGAGAGGACTACGTCATGGATTCTCTTTATCCCTTCTCCTTTTCCTATTGGTGGCAGAGGGACTAAGAAGGGCTCTTTTGGAAGCCAAAAGTATCAGAACTTTTAACAGTATACCTCTTACCCATCTACTTTCCCTTACTCACCTCTTGTTTGTGGACGATGTTCTAATTTTCTGCAATGGCCTAAGGGGTGATGTTGAACATTTGAGAACCATACTAGATTTTTTAGCAGGGCTACATGTATGCAAATAAAAAACACATAATCTACCCTCTCTACTTACCTAATGGAGCTAGAAGAATTCACTTTTTATAAATCTCTTTTCCCTTATATGGAAAATACACTAGATGAGGGATTAAAATACCTGGGTTTTCATCTAAAACCAAACTCTTATACCAAAGTGGATTGGACCTAGTTATTATCAAAGATTGAGAAAAGTTTAAAATCTTGGAGCTTCAGATGTTTATCTAGAGCAGGCATGTTTATCTTGGTAAAATTAGTCCTAGAGGAAATTCCAATGTATTGGTTATCTATGGCTTGGATTCCAAAGGGAACGTTGGAAAAAATAAGGAAATTATGCTTCAAATTCCTTTGGGGAGGCCAAAATGAGACTTTTGTGATGCCCTGGATCAAATGGGATTCACTGACATTGCCAAATCTTTTGGGGGGATAGGTCCTAAAAAATATACATTGTTTCTCCACCACTCTTGCAACAAAGACAGGGTGGAGACTTATCTCCTCAAACAATTTATGGTCAAAGTTTATTCAACAAAAATATATCAATCCATATTCAGTGGTGGATTGGATAAGAAGACTGAAAAAAAGGCACCAAAATGGATCCATCGTGTGGAAAGCTCTGGTAAAATCCTTTGATGTTATCAGTCAAGGCTTGGCTTGGAAGGTAGGAAAAGGAAACTCTCTCATACTGGGCAAGGATCCATGGGTTGGTGCAAATGGTCAACACTTACTTCCCTAAAATATAATAGATAGTCTACATGAGAGAGGTGTTTTTCACCTGAATTAGATTGTAGATGATCACCAAACTTCGATCTAGAGTCAAGACTGGCAAGATGAACAAGCTATAAAATTGGAAGAACACTTTATAGTTCCTTGGAATGAGTATATCAGGGTTCTTAAATTAATCCATATCAGAATAAATGATCGGGAAGATGAATTACTATGGCACCACATCCCCTTCAAGGAATACTCCCCAAAAGAGGGTTATACTTTCCTGATGACTCTTCTTCATCAATAAGTCCCTTAATGGTGGTGGAAGGGGATTTGGAAAGAAAAATTCCCCCTCAAGGCTAGAGTTTTCATGTGGTGTCTTTTAAAGAAAAAGGTCCCTACTTGGGATAGGATGAAACTCTTGGGTTTAGAAGGCCTGTGTTGGTGTCCCTTATGCAAGGGAGAGGAGGAAACATCTATATATATTTTCCTGGGATGTCCTTTTACTATTCAAACATGGAGAAATGTCTCATCTATTTGGGGTCATCAATGAAATTGGCATAGAACATCCATTGAAGAAGCCTGGAAGTCATGGGTACAAAATTACAGATACAAAATGTTCAAGGCAGTTCCCCTCCTCATTATTTAGGGAATTTGGATTGCCAGGAATTCTGTTATTTTTAAGGAAAAAGAATCCCTTCTAGAGATTATTGTAGCAAAAAGCCTAGCTATCCTAGGACATTTTCCACAAGAGAAATATCTACCTCCCCCAAGGAAGGTAATGGAAGAACATATAAACCCCACTAGACCTTGGGATTTTTTTGATGGTTCCTCCAAATACGATGGATATCATTGTGGGGGAGAGGGAGTTATCCACCTTTATCCAACACACTCCTTTAAGTTAAAGTGGGGTATGGGTCAGGGATCAAATAATTATGCAGAACTTATGGCTTTAAAGCTCTTGCTCACTTTTGTTGGGGATAAAGGTCTTTTAGATCTCCAGATCTTCGAGGATTCTATGGTGGTCATCAACTGGATGAGGAAAACACAAAAGTGCCACAACATATTTCTTGCAACATTACTTGAAGAATTTTTTTAATTACAGATATATTTACAAATTTGTCTTTCAACCATGTCTACAGGGAAATAAATGTCATAGTAGACTACTTATCTAAAGAGGGCACTTCTATGGATCACGAGAAGTGGCACATCTTAGAGATCTTGGATGGACAAAGTCAAGAACATTATCACAGACCCTTTATAGAACATCCAACCCCATTTGTTTAAAGACTATTTTCCACCTTTTGTATATAAGATGGTGTATTCTAGTGCATAAGAAACAATGCAACAATTTTTATGACAAGGTCTTCATGAGACACATATAGGCTCAGTTTCAACCCTATTTCTTTAGGGGCAATTTTGTGTGTTGTTAAAAGGCACTACTTCATAGAACTTTGGTATTCTTCAACAAGACTTGTAGTTGGAATCTACTATTTACTGAGAATTGTTTTAAACAATCTTAGTTTATCATGTCAGACATTAGTAAGATATTTTGGGACTAAATGCATGTTTTCACATGCATTCTTCAAGATGTAAATTTTATATTTCTTAATAAAATTTACGCTTTTTTCCTTTGGAAAAAAAAAACAAATATTATGGTAATTAAAAAGATTTAATGTATATGTCATACATATATGATATATCATTTATTACAATTTTTTAATAATATATATTAAATGACATATTAAATGTTGTATTAAAGGAATGTTTATTTTCAAAAAACTTTAAAATTATTAATGTTGTAAAGTTAATAATCATAAATACTTAATGTTATTTCTATAATAGTTATTAAAAAACTTAATGTATTTTAGATGATTATATTAATAATACAGATGCACAATTAATTTTTTTTTATAGAGTTTTGTTATGTTAAATTAGAATAGAGTAGCAATAAAAGGTGTCATACCTGGTCATCTTGAGTCATTTATAGTTTGATCACTGGGAGCCAGTTCCTACTTACTTCGAGACCATTATCCTTATTTAGATTATTTGGGAGCTTGATTATTTCTAGAGCCTCTCTAAAACACCTTTTGTAGTAGTGATTTTCCTTTGCAAGGATCTTGATGTCCTCTAGGCACAGGTGGTGCCTAGTTTCAAGGGAGTGCTATGCCAAGTAAAAGTGTGAATACATTAATTTTTTTTTACAAGAACCAAAAACATCTATTTATAAAAACTAGGTGGTCGTAGCACGCAGAGAAGTACAAAAAAATCATCAATGATTTTCATCTTTGTCATCCTCCAAACTGAACTTCCTACTATCCTATCTTCTTCAGTAATATCATGTTTTTTACAAAAATTTAGTATATTCCGAAAATTTGTAGTATATCTATGATAGAAAACTCCTAATAAGCATTATGTTCTACAAAACATTAACTACCTATCCAATTGGTTTGAGTTGTGTCTTCTTCTTCCATAGCTTCTTTTGATGTTGGTTGGTTCAAGTAAATTCCTGAGAAAGTTGTTGTTGGAGATGATCCTCTATTGGAGGGGGAATCCAATAACCCTTGAGGAGAAGGCACCCTTTGAAGCAAGAGTTGTTTCACCTGGACTCTTATTGTGTCCAATTCATCATGTTGTTGTCGCTCTGTTTCTCTCTGTTGGATGAGTATGTCTAGAATTTGATTGACCCGAGATGAAAGAGAATGATAGTCCAACTGAAATTGTCTGACTTCCTGCGCTAATATTTCAACTGGAGTGATCAATGTTTTAATATTTTCATTCCTTCATGCCATTGTCACGACGCTGACCCCTGTATTCTTCTTGCATCTCTTTGAAATTGAATTCCCACACCATCTCTTCCTCCTTTGATTGAGAGCCACAACTAGATACTTGTGCTCTTGTATCCTTGTCGATTGAGCATTGTCCATGTTCCTTTGTCCCTTCCTCTAGTCCACTATCAAGAGTGTTCATCTCCACCTCTGCCAATTGGAGTTATACCTGACTTTGTGCTTGGAGTGCATGCGAATTTGCAACGGCCTTGCAAGCCATTTATAACCTCCACCTTTTGCCTCAATTTCAATGTTCGACTGTCTTAGGATATGGATGAGTACTACCACCTCAGGGTGAAACATGTCGATCTAAATATTCCTTTCTATGTTCCTGTGTGAGATAAATATTCTATTCAACCTCATGATTTATGTCCACTGAAATGACTATACTATCCCAGTGTGATCGCTCATCTCCATCAAAGCCAAACTCCCTTCCATTGAACCTGGAGGGATCACAGAGTTGGAATACCTTCTGCACACAAGCATAGAAAATACATTGGAGGGAACGATATGGATGTCGTGGGTGTGAGTTAGGAATTTCATACGGAGAACATTCCTAATGACATCACCCTGATTTCAAGTTTACACCTGTGGATCATGCAGATTGTGTGTGTGTGATGCTTCATTAATTAAGGAATGTGTTAATGGGAAAAATTCTCGTTTATGTTGATTTCTTCTTTTCTCAATATGATTGTTGAGTTGGCATGTGAGTCAGCCATGCTATTGTTTTCCCTTTTGACATGGAAAAATGAGACTTTATGGATACTTGATATTTCAAAATGGATTTTTTTATAATATTAATCTGACTGTAATTCTGAGGCTTCCCTTTGATAATACTTCTTATGGTATTTTTAGAATCCCCCACTATGTTTAAATATTGTAGTTGTAAGATTTTGGCTAACTGTATTCCCTTTAGAAGGGCATACTCTTCTTCCTAATTGTTTGTTGGTTGCACAGAACTCCATGCGTAACTCAATAATTGATTTCCTCTCAGGTCAATTATAACCCCTCCCACTCTTGCCACCCTTGGGTTTCCTTTCAAAGCCCCATCAAAGTCTAGAGTGTGAACAATTGTTCTTTTTAACCATTCTGAGAATTCTAAGGGATTGATTTTAAGCTACGAGGATGATCTAGCCTTTGATTGAAAGGGGGGATGAAATTGAATCTGGAAGTCATTCCAAATATGTTCATTCTTAATGTTCGTTATGTGATCTTTAAGTCTTACATGAAACAAACACCCAATTTCTCCAATGTAACTTTTTCCATAGGAGCATGCCAACTTGTAGACACATTTATATTATTGGTGGTCAATGGTGTMTTTAATTGATCTCATTTTCTATTTGATAGTTACCATTGGTTTGAATGAGGTTGTAATGTTCCTCCTCTTTAGGACCTATGCAATCTTATCAATGACTCCTTGGATGTAAGGAAATTGTGTCTTCTTTTTGATAGAGGGTTGACTATTATGAGGATGAGGTCCTCTTCATGCATTCTCAATTAACTTCTTGATGTCCTTGTTCTTGTAACCTATTCTCTTAAAGACATTGGTAAGGTGGATTTTCTCCTACTCAAGATGCTCATTGTTTGAGATTTTCATCGCTCTCATAGTGAGGGTGGTAAGAACCCACATATTTTGAGAGGGGTGGTGGTGTGAGTCAGAATGAAGGTAGCTTTCAATATGGGTTTTCTTCCTGAAGATTTTGTGTCCAAGAGTTCCATATTGTTTCTTGGTAATCAACACATCAAGGAAAGGGACACTCTTATTCTCTTCTACCTCCATGGTGAACTCAATGTCTTCAGAGAGACTGTTAATGTGCTCAAAAAACTTGTTCAATTCATCATTTCCATGAGGCCACTTTACATTGGTGTTGTCTACATATATATTCCATCTTTTTTAATTATTGATATTAACAATTCATAATTAAATTAGTTGAGAGTCATAAATTATTTATATTAATGATTTATTACTTAAAATTTATTAATTAAATAATAATAATAATTCATCATTAAATTAATTGAAAATTGAAAATTATTTAATTAATAATTAATCACTAAATTAATGAAAATTATCAATTACACGTACTAACAACTTGTTTCCTTCCTTTCTCTCTAAAATGAATTATTTTCCCAAGTAGTAATATGAGATGTTATATACCTGATTATCTAGGCGACATGGTAGGACCATTGGTTATGATGCCCTGATCACATGGCATCTAACTTGCTTGAATAAATGACCTTGGAAATTGTTTAGAGTGGCGGTAATTGGGGACAGGCCAAAGGGTTGCAACAACCTTCCTGCAAACTATTTAAAACCAATTTCTAAATACAAATTCCAAGCAAATTAACATATCCTATATTTCATTAAACCGACTGTAATAAAGATAAATGTATAAGCAGGATGATTTCTCTAGCATATATATAGAGGGGGCTTACCAACGACCTTACATAAAGAAAACATGAGGTCACCATAACTATCACCAGATAGCAGGTTGGTTGTAACAATAGTCCATTAGTCTCTTCTCAATGGCTATGACACTACCGCACAGAAAAAAAAACGATGTTTATGAAATGAATATCTCCATACAACAGAGAGCGTTCGTCAGTAATTTGGAAAACAAAAAAAGCACAGAAATTGGAAAAGACAAAAAACACAGAAAATAAATACATCTAAATGTTGAAAACCTGCCATATACGAGATTTCAAGGAAGATGAAGAACAAGACTACAAGAATTGGGCGCGCCTAAGAATTGTATATGCCTATCAATAGTTGAGATGGGTCCTACTGGATATACAAATGACTATCCTATAATCTTCCTCTCGGTCTCCAAGACTAAAATATGATATGCACGGGTGTGGGTACTTAATACAAAAACTTCCAGTTCCATGTGTATATACGCAGCAGATAGTGGAAGTGATAAGGGTATAATAATTAGAAACAACGTACAATAATTCTTAAAGGTGAATTACAATAAAAGTGCTTCCCATAAGAATAACAAAGAGTATGAAGAGAATACGATCTATATCTCATACATTTTGGTGGATTTTGCTAGGGTTTCCCCTGATCACAACTAATTCTTCAGTCTTTTATGGAAAGCAATAAATCACATTCTAATGAGCATATGCACAAACCCAAATGGAAAACATAACTAATAAAGGAAGCCTACCTCGTAAAATAAGTTTGGAAGCTGAAGATTGTTGAGAGATGAAGATTGTAGAATTCTTTCATGAAGATGAAGGTGAAGTGTAAGACTGTATGTATAGAAATATGAAACTAGTTTTATATTACCTTCGCATTTGCAACCAATTGGTCTGTTAGAGAATTGGCAGCGTTGGGAAGTGATATAGAAATGGTTGGATCAATCCCTGAAGCAAAGCGAGCTTCCTGCGGAGTTGGGCTGGTGAAAATTTGTGAGGGAGTCAAATGATGTATGCATGTTGCGAGCTTCCTGTGGAGTTGGGCCATGAAAATGATGTGTGCATTCTACCTCCTCCTATGATGATCCTTGAATTTGGTTGTGTTAGCACCGAAAGTCACCTTTAGATTGCAGAAAAGGAAAGCCCGATACACATCAAATTTTAGGTGGATGTTGGTTTTATATGGATGGAGGTCAATGGGAAAAACTCAGAATATGAATGATGTTTCAACACAAAAATGGATAAGAAATGTACAGGGAAGTGAGGGCCACATTAACTTCAATCGAGAAAATTAAGTTAAAGCGAGAGCAGAGGGAAGACTTAGTGAGAGAAGTGAACAAGACCACTATGGGCATCCAGCCTTCCAGCAGCTCGAAGATGAAAAACTCAAACTCAAGAGCAGTCCTAAGTTCATTCTTCAGACACCGAAATGTTTTGCAAGTAACACAGTAACATCAACAGAATGATCAAACCTCCATCATCCTGCAACTGTGACAGCTCGACTGGATCCTCCATGCCCGAGCCATCCAGTGTGAGAGGGAAAATACAACACATGGAAATGAATGAAACCGATCATGACACCGCCATGATCAAACCTACATCATAACAACATAACGATCCTCAGCTGGATCCCCCATACCCGAGTGTTTTAGACAACATTTACAGACAAAATGGAAAGAAACAGGAAACTGACTTCTATTAACATGAAAGTCTCAAATCGATTACATAACCAGAGAACAGCTCTGGCATCACAAGCATTACAAAATCGGGAGCTCTGCTCAACCAAGGACCTCCCTTCAAAATGACTCAAAACTACATATATATACTCAAAATATTTTTCCACTACAACAAAGGCGTGCTCAAGCTTCTCGTCCATACGATGTGTATTCTCGGTCAGACTGCTCATGCAGTCTTCTCTGTGCACACAAGATCAGATTTCCTAGGCTGACAAACTACCTCACGGTCAAACTTTTTTGACTTTCAATTCATGGGGGCAGATGATGTTTCAACCACCTCCCCCGCCTTCATAACTTCTTCATCGGGATCGAGACAGGCGAGAGTCAACTCTATACCTGGAGAATTTGGATAAAATGCATATGGTGGGGTTTTAAACCCCTTTTCTCACATTTTCTCCGCTCACGGGCCAAATCCTTAGGAAAAACACCCCCTTTACAAAGATATGTGGTAACATTAGGCTCGATGGGGGATAGAGTCCTCCATGCGAGCCTCTAAGATCTTCAGTAGTTCCAGTCTCCTTTTGCATTGGGCTATGGATTTGAGCTCAAAAACGTTCTGCTGAGGACTACAAGCTGACAAACACATTATTCTAAACAAAAGAAAATACATGGGCTCCAAAGGAGCTTATTTATGTACATTCCTATACTAATTGATTTTTTACATAGTGCTAGGTGAAAGCAAAATTCCACCATAGCCATTCAAGTAACTTCCTAACTGGAAGCTCCTTTACTCTGTCCGTGATTAGTAACAGATGATGAAATCGTGACAACAGAGCAGTCACATCCTTCAACTTTCCTCCTAATTTTGAGGTTAGGATAAATATGAGCGACTTCAAAACATGAAGGAATCACAACTCCATGTATTCCTCAACAGGCTCATAGGCCAAGTGGAAAACTCCATAAAATTTATAACAAGCAACCTACTCTGTCACGTAGCTTCTCGGATGTGGTTGAATTTCTCTGGTAGGTACAGGTGGATGAGAAACTGATGTAGGTTGAATGACCTCAGATGATGGTTTCTCACTTACAGGATCTGGACAGGATATAAAATTCTCCTCTTACTACTCCTTTTCTTCTTCATGGATCTCCCAAGGGTCAAATTCATAATAATCATAAATAGGACCCATGGGAAAGCTTTGCTCTTCAATCTGTTGTTCAACATCTTCTATAAGCCCGGGATGGATGATTTCCTCATATTATTTTTCTTCAGCAAACAAAGGATGGGGCTCTACAGTATCATCTTGGAAATCCTGCATATCCAACTCAGAATCTGATTCGTAGCTGTCATATAAAGGTTGGTTTCTCCCCAGGTCAGCAAATTGTGATGCAGGGCTCTGCTACTCCTCATCCAAATAATCATCAAAGCTTAAAACAACAGGTACATCAAGAGAAGAATGAAAGGCCTCTACAGCTATGAAATCTTCATCATCATGCTCAGTAGAGCTTCCAAGAACATCTGCTTCAAGGACTAAAAAATCATTTGCACTTTCCTCAAATTTGAACCTTTCTATCTCGGCAGAGAGTGATTTTACCAGCTCCATCAGCCTACCTAAAGAATCTTCTTCCTCCTCATGGTCCTCATTAGACACAACCATATATTGATCATGGTCTTCATATTCCTCACAACAATTATGACAAATAAACTCAAAGGAGTAAAACTTTTGATAGTGCCTATTGAAAACTACATGAAATTATCTCAGGGAGGAAATGCTCGCAGGGGGTAAGGAATGATACCACTCATGAGCATCTCCTGCTAATGAGATCATGAACATTTTTAATAATACATCCTCATGATGTATCTCCCATTGATGCATGAGTTCATGAAACTTATGAATATGATGAGTAGGATTGTCCTCTTTGCGCTCTCTAAATATGGGCAAATATTCACCCCATTTATCCACTGTAGGGACAACATTAGGAAAACAAAGAACATCAAAAAAATTAAAAGGAGCAAATGTGGGAGTCAGGATTTTTTCCATTTCAGACTAGTGGAGTCGCCAATCGATTCGTTAACCATGGATTCTCCAGGTGAAAGATATGCAGAATGAGTGTGTCTGGTCTTTGTTCACCATCAAATACCAGATCTGATCGTTGTGTTCTCCCAGGGGATATAGCGGTATCCAAAGGTGGCCACACTGAAACCGTGGAGTCGAGACAATGGAGTCACCATAGTAGAGTCACCAGGTGCAAATGCAATCTTCAATGGTTATGATATCTAATGCACCTTCAGAATCAAAAGCTCATTGTCATTCTACCCAGGTAAATGTCTTCAATTCATCCCCGACAACGGCACCAGAAATGTTATCACCGGAAGTTGCCTTCAGATTGCAGAAAAGGAAAGCCCGATACCCGTCATAGTTTAGGTGGATGTTGGTTTTATATGGATGGAGGTCAATGGACAAAACTTAGAATCTGAATGATGTTTCAACACAGAACTGGACATGAAATGTACAGGGAAGTGAGGGCCACATTAACTTCAGTCGAGAAAATTGAGTTAAAGAAAGAGCAGATGGAAGACTTAGTGAGATAAGTGAACAAGACCACTATGGGCATCTAGCCTTCCAGCATATTGAAGATGAAAAACTCAAACTCAAGAGAAGTCCTGAGTTCGTTCTTCAGACACCGAAATGTGTTGCAAAAAACATAGTCACAGCAATAGAATGACCAAACCTCCATCATCCTGCAACTATGACAGCTCGACTGGATCCTCCATGCCCGAGCCATCCAGTGTGAGAGGGAAAAGAAAACACATGGAAATGAATGAAACTGATCATGACACCACCATGATCAAACCTACATCATAAAAACATAACGATCCTCAGTTGGATCCTCCATACCCGAGTGTTTTAGACAACATTTACAGACAAAATGGAAAGAAATAGGAAACTAACTTCTTTTAACACGAAAGTCTCAAATCGATTACATAACCAAATAACAGCTCTGGTGTCACAAGAATTACAAAATTGGGAGCTCTGCTCAACCGAGGACCTCCCTTCAAAATGACTCAAAACTACATATATATACTCAAAATATTTAGCCACTACAGCAGAGGCATGCTCGAGCTTCTCGTCCATACGTTGTGTCTTCTAGGTCAGACTGTGCATGCAGTGTTCTCTGTGCACGCAAGCTCAGAATGTCTAGGCTGACAAACTACCTTATGGTCAGACTTTTCTGAATTTCAATTTATGGGGGGAGACGATGTTTCAACCACCTCCCCCGCCTTCATAACTGCTTCATCGGGATCGGGATGGGTGAGAGTCAACTCTGTACCTGGAGAATTTGGATAAAATGCATATGGTGGGTTTTTAAACCCCTTTTCTCGCATTTTCTCCACCCATAGGACAAATCCTTAGGAAAAACACCCCCTTTACAAAGATATGTGCTAACAGATTGCATAGTTGATAATTGCTTTGATTGTGTCGGTAAATTGGACCATCATATTGGAGGAAGGTAGATGGAGACACTCTACATAAACCCTAACCATAGGCGGTTTAGGTCTTCTTTCCTCAAGTTCACAGTTCAATCTTGGTCCTAAGTCATGATTTTCTCTCCCGCATAGATTTTCTGTATGCTCTAGTTTTTAGGAGTCATGGATGAGTTGGTTCATTATGGTTTTGATCATACAGATGGAAAACTCATTTGGAATCTGCTAGATGGCACTTTCTCCGACAATGTCCAGTCAGTTTCATCGCCTCTTGTCGGAAGTGTGAGGGACGCTCTATCACCAAACCCAGCTCGAAATTCCTCCTTGGGTCTCCAGATGTTCGATGTGGGTGGATTTTTTGTTGCTTCAGAAGTTGATCCTATGCTTTGGGGGAATTTATCCCCTTTTCCTCTGGAGGTTTCTACAGATTCATGGATTTCAGTCACTTCTTCATTATATCAGGGTCCTTTTCCTCCCCCCTTTCTAGGGATTGAAGGGAACCCCACCCTTCAGAATCTCGGTCRTTTTCCTTCTCCTAATCAGCCAAAAATTCTTGGGTATTTTTTGTACTTGCCCAGTCTGGTAAGTCCTTTTCCTAGCCAGAACCCTTACTTTTCCTCTTCTTCCCTCCAAGAGTCGTGMTTTCCCTCCACTTTGGATCTGAATGAATTTTTGGCCCTTCCTTCCTCCCATTTCTCCACTGGGTGGGACCTTCCCCCTTGTTCCCCCCCTCCTATCCAGGAAAACAATGTCAAACCTAGTAGTCCCGAGTCGGGGTTTACAAYAGGAGAACCCTCGGTCCTAAATTGGAAGAAATCTCATCCAAGAATTTCCCTAGTCCCACATCCGCTCTCTTTGGCCCTGGGAGACGACATCATGTTACCTAAGATTCCAAATCTTGCTAAGAAGGTAGTGTTTGGATGTGCAAATGGGAGGCATTTTAGCCAATAAATTATTACATAATGGGTTTCCTTTTCATGGAAAGACTTGGGGATAAAATTTCCTTCGGTTCATTGTCTAGTAAAAGGTTGGTTTATGTTCAAATTCTATTTAGCCATAGACATGAGCAGGATTCTTCGGGAACCTTGGTGTCTAGATTTGACTCCTCTTCTTCTAAAAATATGCACTCCTTTCTTTGACGCAAATCGGGAGAGGATTGATGAACTTCCTATTTAGGTGCAGCTTCCCAGGCTGTCACCAGAATGTTGGAGCTAGAAACGTTTTGAGAAAATTTGAAATACTCTTGGTACCTTCATGAAAGTGGATATGTCTTTTTCCGCTTCAGGTAAAATGTAGTGGCTCAGATATTAGTATCTCTTAACATTAGAAAGGTTTTATCTGATACCCTTGAGCTCACGCATGAAGGAAAAATATCCAGTCGGTCGCTTGATTATAATGGCATTCCTTTCAAATTCCATAGATGTCATAAGTACGGGAACATGGCAACATATTGTCTTCTTCCTATGAAGCACCATTTTATGCAATGGCTGAACCATGGGAAAAGGTCCTCCCACTCTATACGTCTGGTTCGGGGTGTGATTTTTCCCCCTCCTTAGTCACGAGCCATGTATCGGTCTTGGAGAGAGGTAAATGCAAAAAAAATCAGAGGTTTGGTCCCATCAAGGGAAAAGGGACTTCACTACTCTTTCGTCAAAGGACATGCAGAGGAATCTTCCCCCTCATGTTTTGAGACCCAACTCAAAAAGTGTGTAGAATCTCATTTGGGTATGCCCCCAGTCTCTCCTTTCTCTGTAAATTTCAAGTTTTGACAGTCTTTTTCTCATAATTTTTTGGATTTAAACAAGTTGAAAAATCTTCAATTTTTCCTCGTTTCTTTGAAATCCCCAGTGCATTTTTCACCATGCCCCCCACTTTCCAGTCTCTCCTTTGTATATTTCCCTCCTTCCCATGTTTCTCTTCCCCCCTCACAAAGTAAATATTCCTCTTTTCTCTCTGACGAAGATTCCATTTGTTACAACTTGAGGTTCTGGTCGATTCTCTCCACAAACCGTTCAATTCCTCCTTTGACTGGTCTAGGTTTAAACCCATCCCCAGTTTATTCACAAAAAGGGAGAGGAAGAAAATCCTTTCTGACAAAATCACAAACTCGAGCAACCATTGATGTGGTAGCATGATGACAACTCTTTATCTCTAGGGCACTTAGAGAAAATCCTCCCCCAAAAGGGTTTCCCTAATGAAACTGATCTCTTTCAAATGTAGGGGGTTGGAAATCCCCTCAAAGCGTCTCACCCTCCAAAGGTTTTTGGAGCTTTCACATCCTGATGATGTTTTACTTCAAGAAACCCTCATAGAAGAGGCAGTGGTCGTTCAAATGCTGGAAAAGACACAAAAATGTTTGACTTTTTTTGGATCAAATACTTTTGGTCGCTCGGGAGGGTTGGCTATGGGATGGAACCCAAAAAATATAAATCTTGAAAACTCTTGGGATTTCACATCGGGTCAAGGAATGAATTTTTTTTTTGAATATTTGGGGAGATCCTTTACAGTCATAAACATTTATGGTCCCACACAATATCATCCCTAGTTCTGGAGTGCCCTTCGGGAATTTTTTTTTTTTAAATACCCCTTTCTCATCTTAAGTGGAGATCTAAATTTTTCAACAGGGGCAGATGAATCCTGGGGACATAGGTCCTAGACTGACTCTCTCTCAGATTTCTTTGTGAATAACTTGGAAGAAGCTAGGTTCATTGATGTTGCACCTAGAAAAATAAGTCCTACATGGATAAATAAGAGACTGGGAGAGGATTATATCGCAAAGAGGTTGGACCGCTTCTTGATTTCCATCCCCCTGGTGGAAGAACCACTCCTTTTCAGACAATGGATTGGTACAGGACGGGAGTCTGATCATTTCCCAATTTTCCTAGAAATAGCAGGAGCCTCCATAAAACTGGCAAGCCCCTTTAATTTTAACTCTTCTTGGTTAAAAAAGGATAGCTTCCTAAACATAGTAAAGGAAGCTTGGACGCCCATTGGCCATTCAAAAATGGAAAATTTTCATTTTGCAAGGAATTAAAAGAACTAAAAATAGCTACAAAAGCATGGGCAAAAAGGAGAAAGCACCAAATGGAACAGGACTCAATCCAGATAGAGGTTGACCTACAATCCCTTTACGAATCTATCAAAGGAGGCTTTGACAATCCAGAACAAAAAGAGTTACTAATTTATTTGGAGAAAAGCAAAAGGGAACTTCTACAAGCTAGAGAAAAAGAATGGAGACAAAAAAGTCGGGCACTATGGTTGCATAGTGGTGATGAGAACACAAAATTATTTCAAGACTATGCAAAAGGAAGGAAAATGGCAAACACTATCTGGGGAATCAAAGATCAGTTAGGGACATTACTTTCCTCTTTTGAAGACATGGAAAGGTTTGGATCATCTCATTTCAAATCATTATACACAACTGATCAAAGAGTCTCCATTGATGCAATCTTACAGATGGCTCAACTATTCCCACGTTTTATTGAAGAGAAGGAGAAGGAAGAACGTATGGCAGAAGTATTAGAAGAAGAATTAAAATAAGTTCTTCATATATTTCAAAAATACAAAATATCGGGCCCAGATGGTTGGTCCATATACTTCTTTGTAGGTCTGTATGATTTCTTTAGCTCATACCTCCTCAAAGTCATATAAGAATGAAGAACTAATAGTTTTATACATCCCCTTTTCAATGCCACCTTCATAGCTTTAATTCCCAAGAAAGACGCCCCTGAAATCTTGGATGATTATAGGCCCATCTCACCATGCAATTGTATATATAAAATTATTGTAAAACTCATAAGTAGGAGAACAAAAGGAATCCTCTCTAAATGAATTTCTCAAGAGCGGTTTGGTTTTTTGGAAGGAAGACATATCCATGAAGCAATTGGTGTCACCCAGGAAGCCATGCATAGCATAAATACGCAAAAGAAAAAAGGGGTAGTACTAAAGATAGAGATTTAAAAGACATATGATCGGGTCAGTTGGATTTACTTGAGATTACTTCTTACTCACTTGGATTTTGGATTTTCTTTTATAAATTGGTTCATGAGTTGCATCTCTTCGGTCTCCTTTGTGGTTATCATAAATGGAGCAGCCACCTCTTTCTTCCAAGCCGAGAGAGGACTTCGTCAGGGGGGTTCCCTTTGTCCCCTCTCATTTTCCTATTGGTGGAAGAGGGACTAAGCAGGGCTCTTTTGGAAGCCAAAAGTATCAGAACTTTTAACGATATACCTCTTACCCATCTACTTTCCCTTACTCACTTGTTGTTTTTGGACGATGTTCTAATTTTCTGCAATGGCCTAAGGGGTGATGTTGAACATTTGAACACCATAATGGATATTTTTAGCAGGGCTATAGACATGCAAATAAACAACACATAATATACCCTCTCTACTCACCTAATGGAGCCAAAAGAAGTCACTTTTTATAAAGCTCGTTTCCCTTATATGGAAAATCCACTAGATGAGGGATTAAAATATCTGGGTTTTCATTTAAAATCAAACTCTTATACCAAAGTGGATTGGACTTGGTTATTATGAAAGATTGAGAAAAGGTTAAAATCTTGGAGCTTTATATGGTTATCTAGAGCATGTAGGCTTATCTTGATAAAATTAGTCCTAGAGGCAATTCCAGTGTATTGGTTATCTATGGTTTGGATTCCAAAGGAAACGCTGGAAAAAATAAGGAAATTATGCTTCAAATTCCTTTGGGAAGGCCAAAAGGAGAGTTTTGTGATGCCATGAATCAAATGGGATTCACTGGCATTGCCAAATCGTTTGAGGGAATGGGGCCTAAAAAATATACATTTTTTCTCCACCGCTCTTGCAACAAAGGCGGTGGAGACTTATCTCCTCCAACAATTTATGGTCAAAGGTTATTCAACAAAAATATATCAATCAAGATTCAATGGTGGATTGGATAAGAAAACCAGAAAAAAAGGCACCAAAATGGATCCATCATGTGGAAATCTCTGGTAAAATACTTTGATGTTATCATTCAAGGCTTAGCTTGGAAGGTAGGAAAAGGAAACTCTCTCAGACTAGGCAGGGATCCATGGGTGTCTTAGACTAGGTAGGGATCCATGGGTGGACGCAAATGGTCAACACTTACTTCCCCAAAATATAATAGATAGGCTACATGAGATAGGTTTCTTTCACGTGAATCAGATTGTAGATGATCACCAAACTTTGATATGGAGTCAAGGTTGGAAAATGCACAAGCTTTGAACTTGGAAGAGCACTTTATAGTTCCTTGGAATGAGTATATCAGGGCTCTTAAATTAATCCATATCAGAATAAATGATTAGGAAGATGAATTACTATGGCATCACATCCCCTTTGGGGCATACTCCCTAAAAGAGGGTTATGCTTTCCTGATGACTCTTCTTCATCAACAAGTCCCTGAATGGTGGTGGAAGGGGATTTGGAAAGAAAAATGCCCCATCAAGGATAGAGTTTTCATGTGGTGTCTTTTAAAGAAAAAGGTCCCTACTTGGGATAGGATGAAACTCAGGGGTTTAGAAGGTATGGGATGGTGTCCCTTATGCAAGGGAGAGGAGGAAACATCTATACATATTTTCCTAGGATGTCCTTTTACTATTCAAACATGGATAAATGTCTCATCTGTTTTGGGTCATCAGTGCAATTGGCACAAAACATCCATTGAAGAAGCCTGGAAGTCGTGGGTACAAATTTACAGATACAAAATATTCAAGGCACTTCCCCTCCTCATTATTTGGGGAATTTGGATTGCCAGGAATTCTACTATTTTCAAGGAAAAATAATCCCTTCCGAAGCTTATTGTAGCAAAAATCCTAGCTATCCTAGCACATTTTCCACAAGAGAAATATCTACCTCCCCCAAGGAAGGTAGTGGAAGAACATATAAACCCCACTAGACCTTGGGATTTTTTTGATGGTGCCTCCAAATATGATGGAGATCATTGTGGGGGAGGGGGAGTTCTCCACCTTTCTCCAACGCACTCCTTTAAGTTAAAGTGGGGTTGGGGCCAGGGATCAAATAATGATGCAGAACTTATGGCTTTAAAGCTCCTGATCACTTTTGCTGGGGAAAAAGGGATTTTATATCTTCAAGTCTTCGAGGATTCTATGGTGGTCATCAACTGGATGAGGAAAACACAAAAGTGCCACAACATATTTCTTGCAACATTACTTGAAGAAGTATTTTAATTACAGATATATTTACAAATATGTCTTTCAACCATGTCTACAGGGAAACAAATGGTGTAGTAGACTACTTATATAAAGAGGGCACTTCTATGGCTCACGGGAAGTGGCACATCATAGAGTTGTTGGATGGACAGAGCCAAGAACATTATCATAGGCCCTTTATAGAAAAACCAACCCCATTTGTTTAAAGAGTATTTTACACCTTTTGTATATAAGATGGTGTATTCTAGTGCATAAGAAACAATGCAACGATTTTTATGGACAAGGTCTTCATGAGACACGTATAGGTTCAATTTCAGCCCTATTTCTTTAGGGGCATTTTTGTGTGTTGTTAAAAGGAACTACTTCAGAGCACTTTGGTTTTCTTCAACAAGATTTGTAGTTGGCATCTACTATTTACTGAGAACTATTTTAAACAATCTTTAGTTTATCATGTCAGACATTGGTAAGATCTTTTGGGACTAAATGCATGTCTTCATATGCATTCTTCAGAATGCAAATTTTATATTTCTTAATAAAATTTATGTTTTTTTTCGTTTGGAAAAAAAAAACAAATATTATAGTAATTAAAAAGATTTAATATATATGTCATACATATATGACATATCATTTATTAAAAAAATTTAATAATATATATTAAATGGCATATTATATATATATATATATATATATATTATATGTTGTATTAAAGGAATGTTTATTTTCAAAAAACTTTAAAATTATTAATGTTGTAAAGTTAATAATCATAAATACCTTATGTTATTTCTATAATAGTTATTAAAAAACTTATCGTATTTTAGATGATTATATTAATAATACATATGCACAATTAATTTTTTTATAGAGTTTTGTTATGTTAAATTAGAATAGATTAGCAATAAAAGGTATCATACCTGGTGGTCATCTTGATTCATTTATAGGTTGATCACTGGGAGCCAGTTCCTACTTATTTCGAGATCATTATTCTTATTTAGATTATTTGGGAGCTTGATTATTTCTAGAGCCTCTCTAAAACACCTTTTGTAGTAGTGATCTTCTTTTGCAAGGATCTTGATGTTCTTTATGCACTTATGGTGCCTACTTTCAAGGAAGTGCTCTACCAGTGTGAATACATTCATTTTTTTTACAAGAACAAAAAGCATCTATTTATAAAAACTGGGTGGTCGTAGCATGCAGAGAAATACAAAAAAAATCATCAATGATTTTCATCTTTGTCATCCTCCAAACTAAACTTCCTACTATCCTATCTTCTTCAGTATCATCATGATTTTTACAAAAAATTAGTATATTCCGGAAATTTGTAGTATATCTATGATAGAAAACTCCTAATATGCATTATGTTCTACAAAACATTAACTACCTGTCTAATTGGTTTGAGTTGTCTTCTTATTCCATAGCTTCTTTTGATGTTGGTTGGTTCAAGTAAATTCAAGAGAAAGTTGTTGTTGAAGATGATCCGTTATTGGAGGGGAATCCACTAACCCTTGAGGAGAAGGTGTCCTTTGAAGCAGGATTTTCTTCACCTGGCCTCTTATTGTGTCCAATTTATCATGTTGTTGTCACGATGCTTCTCTCTACTAGATGAGTATGTCTAGAATTTGATTGACTCGAGATGAAAGATAATGATAGTCCAACTGCAATTGTTTGACTTCCTGCTCTAATATTTCAACTACAATGATCAATGTTTGCATATTTTCATTCCTTCATGCCATTTCCGCGACCCTGACCCATGTATTATTCTTGCATCTCTTTGAAAGTGAATTTCCACACCGTCTCTTCCTCCTTCGATTGAGAGCCACAACCAGAGACTTGTGCTCCTGTATCCTTGTCGACTAAGTGTCGTCCATGTTCCTTTGTCCCTTCCTCTAGTCCACTATATAGAGTGTTCGTCTCCACCTCTACCAATTGTATTTATACCTGACTCTGCGCTCGGAGTACATGCAAATTTGCAATGGCCTTGCAGGCCATTTATAACCTCCACCTTTGGCCTCAATTTTAATGTCCGACTATCTGAGGATATAGACGAGTACTACCACATCAGGGTGAAGCATGTTGATCTAAATCTTACTTTCTATGTTCCCGTGTGATATAAATCTTCCATTCAACCTCATGATTTATGTCCACCGAAATGACTATACCATCCCAGTGTGATTGCTCATCTCCCTCGAATGTCGTGGGTCCGAGTTAGGAATTTCATACGGAGAGCATTTCTAATGACATCACCCTAATTTCGAGTTGACACCCGTAGATCATGCACCTTGTGTGTGTGTGATGCTTCATTAATTAAGGAATCTGTTGATGGGACAAATTCTCATTTATGTTGATTACTCCTTTTGTCAATATGATTGATGAGTTGGCATGTGAGTCGGCCATGCTATTGTTTTCCCTTTTGACGTGGAAAAATGAGACTTTATGGATACTTTTTATTTCAAAATGGATTTTTTTGATAATATTAATCTGACTATAATTATGAGGCTTACCTTTGATAAGACTTCTTATGGTATTTTGAGAATCGCCCACTATGTTTAAATATTGCAGTTGTAAGCTTTTGGCTAATTGTATTCCCTTTAGAAGGGCATACTCTTCTTCCTAATTGTTTGTTGCTTGCCCCAAACTCCATGCATAACTCAATACTTGATTTCCTCTCGGGTCAATTATAACCCCTCCCGCTCTTTCCACCCTTGGGTTTCCTTTCGAAGCCCCATCAAAGTCTAGAGTGTGAACATTTGTTATCTTTAACTATTCTAAGAATTCCAAGGGATTGATTTTAAGTTGCTAGGATGATCTAGCCTTTGATTGAAAGGGGGAATGAAACTAAATTTGGAAGTCATTCCAAATACCTTCATTCTTAATATCCGCTATGTGCTCTTTAAGTCTTACATGAAACGAACACCCAATTTCTCCAATGTAACTTTTTTCGTAGGAGCATGCCAGCTTGTACATGCATTTATATTGTTGGTGGTCAATGGTGTCTTTAATTGATCTCATTTTCTATCTAATAGTTACCATTGGTTTGAATGAGGTTGTAATTTTCCTCCTCTTTAGGACCTATGCAATCTTATCAGTGACTCCTTGGATGTAAGGAAAATGTGTCTTCTTATTGATAGAGGGTTGACTATTATGAGGATGAGGTCCTCTTCCTGCATTCTCAATTAACTTCTTGATGTCCTTGTTCTTGTAACCTATGATCTTAAAGACATTGGTAAGGTGGATTTTCTCCTACTCAAGATGCCCATTGTTTGAGATTCTCATCGCTCTCATAGCGAGGGTGTTAAGAACCCACATATTTTGAGAGGGGTGGTGGTTTGAGTCCGTGTGAAGGTAACTTTCAATATGGGTTTTCTTCCTGAAGACTTTGTGTCTAAGAGTTCCATATTACTTCTTGGTAATCAACACATTCAAGGAAAGGGACGCTCTTATTCTCTTCTACCTCCATGGTGAACTCAATGTCCTCGGAGAGACTGTTAATGTGCTCAAAAAACTTATTCAATTCATCATTTCCATGGGACCACTTTACATTGGTGTTATCGACGTATATCTTCCATCTTTTTTAATTATTAATATTAATAATTCGTAATTAAATTAGTTGAGAGTCCTAAATTATTTATATTAATAATTTATTACTTAAAATTTATTAATTAAATAATAATTCATCATTAAATTAGTTGAAAATTGCTAATTATTTAATTAATAATTAATCACTAAATCAATGAAAATTATACGTACTAATAACACACTATGTAAAAATAGAGGAATTTGTTTGGACTATTTCAAATAAAATAAAAAAATATTCAAAATAAATAATATATCATTAAAATTCGTCATTTTTGTGTACTATAAAGTGAGGAGTTATTTTTTAAGTAATGTAGGAGAAATGCCATAGGACGTGGTTGGCCCAAATAAAAAGTAGTTAGATTTATCCGACGTGGAATTAGAATGTGAAAGATTTATGGCACCATGTGGAAGGGGGATTCAAGTAGCAAATATCAAGTTACTCAATCCATTTCACGTGCCTAGTCAAATGGATTCATATATCAAATGGATTACTCATTTATGTTGTTTTAGTAGGACATGATTTTTTTTTAAACATTTGAGTATGGTTTATTATTGGGTGTAACGAAAAATAGTGGACACATTGAAAGCTTTCAATCATTTTAGTTATTCAAATTTTATTGAAAAGTAATATCACATGATTTTGATACTTTTATGGTATTATAGTGAAAAGATTATTATAAAAATTTACGAGAAAGGAAAAAAGAGACATAAATTATAATTTTTTTTTTAAGAGGAAATCAAATTTTATATTATTATTGATTATTGCAAAACAAATAATGTTGTTTTATGTTATGAATATGGAATGAGTTAAGAAGTAGACAAATTCAATATAAGTTTCGTTTTGATCTATTTATTCTTTTGAAATGATGATAATTTGGGTCTTCTTGCTAAAATATTTATGGACAAAATTTCATGGTCAAAGTTCCCATCAATTAGGTAGAATTATAACTTTGGACTAAATTCAAGAAGAAATTTGAAGAAAAAACGGTTAAGTTTGTCTATATTTTAACTTAATCTCAAAATAGAATAAGTTAAAAAATTGACAAACTCAACCATTTTTCCATCAAAATTTTTCCACAAATCTAATAAGAATTTTGTCAAAAATTATAGTTCTACCTAATTAACCATGAAACTTTGCCTTAAAAGATTTTATCTTATTAAAAAATATGAATAATCAAAATTTCAAAAATAAATAAATGAAGTCATAAATTTACCTTGTAGTAAAAAATTAACTTGTTAAAAAAATTAAGTTTATCCAATTTTTAATTCACTAAAAAAATAATTAAATTAAATACTAAAAACTAACATATCTTTTAATTTAATGTAAACATAAAAAATCATATGAATTCATAAGCTCTACCATTCAAAAGATTTAATATATAAAAATGGTAGTTATGTGCATTAACTCTTAAGGTGAGAAGTCAAATTACCTATATTGTGTGTATTGTCATGGATGCACATTTGATAATTAGCATTTCCAAAGTTGAGATATGAATTTATTTTTAAGTCAATGTTTTGGATCAAACGAACGTGATTCATTTTCAAGTAAAGAAACCTATAATATTTCTCTAAGAAGTTGAATTTTGTTTTAAAGATGGATCGTACAATTATATATATAACTTATGGGAATTACACTAAAATGGATATGGAATGTTTTTTCCTCTATGATACATCAAAATATTTGAATTGAGATAACATTGTATTATTCGTATGGTTTATAATTTTATTTTATTTATATTATTTGATAATTAAATCTTTAAATTTTGTAAGATTAAAGTATTTTATTAATATTTTTTAAAATTAATTTGATTTGTTAAACATGTTAAACTTATTTGTTAACAAAGGAAAACCAATATGAAGAGGTTAAATGCCTTCCCTCACACATATACACGGACTTTGCACCACTAAAGTTTGAACTTAGATTGTTTGCATGGTGTCATCTCATCTCAACTACTAAACCATAACCCAAGTTTGACACCAATAAGATATTACTAACCAAAACAAATTAGAATTGAATTTGTATATCCATATCTCAATATGAAAATAGGTTTAAGCTCAACTTCACTCATACATATACATACCTTTTCATAGAATTATGAATTTCTCGTTAAGGAAAATTGATATATACTTCATGTGTGTGTCTATATATATATATATATATAACAAGTACTACTAAGGTTATGGCCTAGTTAGACACCAAATTGATGTATGAGACTCTCCTATTTTCCTGAGACAAAGGACCTCCCCATACAACAATTTCACTACTTATTTTATAAAGGTGTACATACCCTACCTCTCTCTAGATTCAAACCTATAACTTTTGCAGAGAAAACACATGTTCTTAATTATTAAACCATATATAGAGAGATGCATTTAATTAAAAACATCAAAATTGATATATTATTTTACTCTAATAATTATCTAAGTATTGTAACAATCCTTTTCAAAATTAATTATATCTTTAATTTATGTGCATTATCTATTTGAATATTGTATATGAAAATGTTTGGGTTTATCTTCTTGCAGATATGTTGGTTTAAAGGAATCAAATACTGAAACAAGTTTATGATGAAGTTATTTCATTTTCGTAAGGAAACTAAATCTTAAATGTAGTGTTTTTTTCTTCTTTGACTTTATTTGTATGATATGATGTTATTATTTGAAGGCATTATGGTTATAAGAATGATTTTGTTGGTTGAAAGATACATTTATGGATGGTGTGATATATCTAAGCATTAGACTTTTGATCTAATTTGATGTGATTATTGTTTGATATGGACATATATATTTTATGGTTTGTGTCTTGGTATTCTTACGATGTTATGGAATATTGAAAATGAACACATGATTAGATGATGAGATATATTATGTTAAATGATGCTACTGATGGTTTTTCAAGTGTGACAAGAAGAACCACAGGCGTGTATGGACTTCATATTGAGTCAAGACATGTGGACCTAGGATAGGGTAGGGTTATATATGATTGACATGGGTATAACATTTCTTATTATTTATTCATGATTATTAGACAATGCTATTTGATATGTTGTGTCTATATGTATGCATAGATAGGAAAACATTTTCTAGATACTCTTACACATGGGAAAAGGGTTGTATGATGAGATGTGACATGAGTAGCACCAGGGAGAGGAGGTCTAGGTTAGCTATTCCTACCTACTAGCCACCCTACCATGTAATGGGTTGAAAAACATGTGTTTTATGATTTTTCCTGGAGATTACACATTGTCGTAAGGGTAGGCCATGGATTCGGTCACTTACAAGGTCCTTATGAAGGGAATGCAATAAGGTGTTATTAGAATATTTAGACACTTAGGATTTAGTTAAGATCAACATGGTCCAATGTGTCTTTAGGTAAAAGTGTGTTTCTTTAGTATATATTAGTATGCATATTTGTAGTTATGTAATCTTATGGTCACTCTATGTTCTAGACATAGAGTGATTCGACGACTCATATTCTCCTCGATATTAATGGATATTGATCCATGGCTTAACATCGTATTGGTCCATGACCTCTATTTAAAGAGCATGGAGGGTCATTTTTCGATGATAGATTGTGAGAAACTCTCTTGTAAAATATTTTTCTTTTGCATTAATATATTTCCCCAAGTGGTCACATTGTTTGGGTTTGTGGTATGTTTCCCTCTTAAAGGGTTTTAACCACATAAAACATTGGTTTTATGATATTTGACCTGATTGTGTGAGTTGTTTCTTAAGATGTTCATCATGTGTGGGAATACCTTGTTTTGTCAAACATGGTATCTTAGCTATTTGAAGCTATGGTGAAGGGTCTTACACATTACAATAATATACTCAATGTGAGCTCAACATGTCACTAATGGGAATAGAACATGGGTGGGGAGGAAAACAATCCATCCCACAACCACTCAAACTAAATCCAATTGATGAGTATGAGTATTTGACTCATACTCATCTTGATATTTCGTTTGTTGTTGGTCTTGTTTCTCGGTATATGCAAACACCCCATGAAATCCATTGGAAATCAACAAAAATGATACTTCGGTATATCTGGGGTATAGTTCATTTTGAGATACATTATAGTTTAGGGGGGAGTCCTTTATTGGTCGGTTTCATTGATTCATATTGGGTCGATGTCCCTAATGATCAAAAGTCTATTGCATATTATGTTTTTATCCTTGGTTTTGGACCTATCACTTGGGATTGTAAGAAACAACATACTATTTATCTTTCTTCAGCAAAAGAAAAGTACCAAGCAACAATTAATGCAATTCAACAATCCTTGTGGATTTGATAGATCCTTTCATAGTTTGGAATTCAGTAGAAACATCCAACCACCATCTAGTGTGACAATCAGAGTGCCATCAAGCTTGCCAAATATCTAGTTCAACATTAGTGTAGAAAATAAATTGATCTAAAAATGTGTTTCATCAAAAATATCATTCATGATCAAGTTCTTGAAGTGTTGTTTTGCCCCACAAAAGTCCAATTTGTAGACATTTCCACAAAATCTCTTACAAAAGAAAACTTTTCCAAACATTGATCTATGTTAGGAGTTTAAGAAGTTGTCATTAAGGGGGGATAGGATCTAATTCCTCCTTCCTTCTCCTATTGTGTCACTTTTGTAAATCCTTTAGCCATATCCTAGTTTATTCTTAAGGGAGGATGTTACAATATTTAGACACTTAAGAGTTAGTTTAAAATCAACTTGGTCTAATGTGTCTTTAGGTAAAATTACGTTTCTTTAGTATGCATTTGTAGTTATGTAATCTGATAATCATGATATGTTATAAACATAGAGTGATATGATGGCTCATATTTTCCTCTATACTAACAACTATTGATCCATGGCTTAGCACTCGATTGATCCATGATATTTATTTAAAGACCATGGAGGGTCGTTCACTAGTGATTGATTGTGAGAAACTCTTTTGTAAAATATTTTTTTTTTGAATTAATATATTGCCTCAAGTGGCCATGTTGGATGGGATCGTGGATTATTTCCCTATTAGAGGGTTTTAACCACGTAGAAACACTAGTGTTATGATCTTTGATATGGTTCTGTGAGTAGTTTTTTAATGTGTTTGTCCTAAGTGGGAATACCTTGTTTTGTTAAACATGTGTTAATACTTATTCCTCAAAGACCATTAGTCTCTCATCATTGGTGAATGAGTTGGGTTAGTTAAGTCCCAACCATGACATCATCCCCCATCATGTAAAAATGACACTTGAAGAGCATGTAGGAACATGGAACCCTTGGTACATACCGGTAGGTTGTACTTAAATGGAATGTAGGGGCATGGCATCCTTGGTAGCTTGCATTTGAAGAGTTGTAGAGATTACGTATAGCTCTTGGTGCAGGGTACTTGAAGAGTTGTAGTGATAATGACTAGATCTTGGTACCGAATACATGAAGGCTCTAATTTAACTTGGTCTCACCCTTGATATTGACTTTGATTCAATTTATGCATACTTTTGGAGAAAAGAATCCTTTGACATATGCATTTTATTTTACCATGGGAAATTGAATGAATTGCATGAGTGGTTTTATCCATCATATAAACTTATGCACATGTTTGGTAAAAGGGGAAATAAAATTTACTTTATAATTGGAAATGGAAATGCATTTAGAAAAGGGTGAGTTAAATAGAAAGAAAGTTATTTTATTTAAATAGAAAATAACAATTTTGTGTGCACCCAATCAATGAGGAAAAATAAAATGGATCTAGGGAACATCTAGAGTAAAAATAGGAGAAGAGTTTGGGATGTGATTAATAATCTCTATTTTGTGTTTTAAAGAAAAGAATTACTTGTGCATGGAGTGAAACATGGGTGGGTGAGTGAATAATATGCGATTATATATATATATANAGAATGGAGGATTCGGCTTGAGTGTTGACCTTTTTGAGATGATAATGTTGGATAGATGTCACACTGCTCAATTTTTTCTTGGTGAGTTGGTGTTGAGTTTGGTCTCAAGATTGTGTATGTACTTCGGAGGTTGAGAACTCATATGCTCTAGAGGAGCCACACAATTTGAATGTTATTTTTTGTATCTTCTTATGCAACTTATTGCAANCAAAGGCTATATAAGAATGGAGGATTCGGCTTGAGTGTTGACCTTTTTGAGATGATAATGTTGGATAGATGTCACAATGCTCAATTTTTTCTTGGTGAGTTGGTGTTGAGTTTGGTCTCAAGATTGTGTATGTACTTCGGAGGTTGAGAACTCATATGCTCTAGAGGAGCCACACAATTTGAATGTTATTTTTTGTATCTTCTTATGCAACTTATTGCAACTCAAGGATCCTTGGGAAAAAAGAGTAACCATTTGGGAGTTGGTAGGGTGGTCAACTAGTAAGCTAATTTTATATTTGGAAAAGGAAAATTGGAGCTAATATTTGGAGCAGGCTTGGAATTAAAGAATAATCAAGGAGGCTCTTTTATAGCCTTTAGGAAAAGGTATGCAATTATAGAAAATTTAATTAATAAACGAGCATCTTGTAATTTGAAATTATCTTGGGGTTTTGTTTATTTTGAGAGAATTTGTAAATTAAATATTGCATTGGAGAACTATAGCACTAGAATAGAGTTAGAACATAGCTTTCTAGTTGTTTTGAAACCTAACCCAAGACCTCATCCTTAATTAGGACCCATAGGACAATTTTCGGGCAGTTTCACTACTTTTTTCATGTAAAATAGAGGCATGGATACTTATCTTAAATAAAAAAAAGGATATATATCTAGGCATACACTCCTTTCCTTAAAAAAAAGCACATATAAATCTTGTATCATGTTTTCTCATCTTAAATTTTGGATTTGAGGGGTTTCCAAAGGGGGGATTTTTTGGGTTTTGTCCATGTGACTAAGAAGGTAGTATATGCTTTCTTAGGTAGTGTTTTGATATCTTTCAAGTGTATTAATCCTTATTCTTGATTGATTAGAATTCATCATTTGATATAGAAGAAACCCCACACTGAGAAAACCTTGTGAATTTGACCTTTTGGATCTTGTAATTTGCCTAACTAAAGAAAATAATGGATTTTTACAAGTCTAAATAAAGTTTGTTTGCATGCTATTGTTATGATGTAAATTATAACCATGTTTTGATGAATGTGAAAAATATGTAATGGAGTAAATCTATACTCTTGAATCTCTTCAAAACCTTGTCTCATTATTCAAAATTGAATGGTTTCCAATGATGATATCGAAAGATTTTATGTCACTTGAGCATTGATTAATTTTGAAGAAGAAAGATTTTTTTATGCATTTTCTAATTGAATCTTGTTCATATGAATTAACCATAAAAGAAGGAATATTCAATTAAAATAATAGCTACAAGAAATTTGTTGCAACAAGTCTTTTTCCAACCATTTTATAGAGAACTATAATCGAAAATTTATATGTAACTTGTATTTGAATGAAATGAACTGAGTGAACCACTTATAAGGATTTAAGATTGACTGTATATGGTCATTTGAGATAAATTTGTTTGTATTATTTTTGTTGAGGAAAACTGTGAACCATTGAATTATTAGTAGAGGACTAGTAATTGTGGACTAAAGATGGAATTTGAGGGAAATTTTGTTGTTTTACTTTTGTTGAGGACAATTATGAACCAATGAATGATTAGTAGAGGACTAATCATTGCAGGCTAAATACATGTCTTGATTAAATTGGTAATTGAGCCAACTTTGTTACTTTTTGTTTGTTCCTTAGTGATGATTGAAATGTTTCAAGTGCTAGTATCATGTATTTGAAATTATATAAAGCACACATAACATCCTAATGGAAAAGAAGTGAATATATAAAAACAAAGCACATATATTACAAAAGAATATATATATATATAGAAAAAGAACAGGGTTAAATACGGTAGGGCCTCTGGACCTTCATGCTTAGTAAAATATATGTGTTAAATTATTAATTATCTTTGATTATATTGCTTTCTTTTTAGCTAATAATTAAAAATTGAAAATTTGTATGTCCATGTGTGCAAGGGTAGAAATGGATAAAACAAGATGAAGAGGTGGAAGTAGGACAGTGGGAGGCCATTGTGCAAAAACTCCACTTCATCCTACATGTCACCATCTCCTCCTAGAGAAAATGCTCATGGAAATGTACTTGCATGTGAGGTTGTGCCAATGATGCAGTCGTTTCAAAGAATGTCTAATGCATTGACTAACAAGTTGAACCAAGAAGCAATTGGTGCTTCAATTCATGGAGAGGGGCCAATAAAACATCATAATGTCAATGGTTAAAGAGTATTCAAAAAAGTTAAGTTTCAAGAATTTTGGGGTCCACTAATGGAGAAGCAACTGAAGCATGGATTTAAAATATTGACGTGTGTTTGCACTAAGATATTATACTTCTAATATCAAGGTATGTATGGGTATCTTCTAGCTGAAAGGAAGTGAACTATTGTGGTGGAAGACCTTATTACCACAATTGGGTATGGATATATTTTAGATATCATGGGAAATATATAAGGAGAATTTTATAGAATGCTACCTCTCTGAGGAGTTCATTGAAAGGTATTTGAATGACTTCAACTCCCTGAGATAGGGTAATAGGTTAGTTCCAGAGTATGAGACCCGATTTATGGATCTTTTAAGGTATGCACCACATCTAAACATAGAGAATTTGTAGGTCAACAACTTTGTGTATGGGATAAACTATAACATCATATCAAAATTTTGAATATTGATGCCCCATACTTTTCATGAAGCAATTTAGAGGGATATCATAGTTGAGGAAGAACTCATGGGAGGTGGTCAATCGAGACCATCTATACATTTAGGTTCAGGGGGATAGAGATATAGTTCTTAGTCAGTTAGCACATATATACCGGTGACAGGGCTCAAGGATGCACCAAGGGGCCATGTGATAAAGACTTAGAGATTTCAACAGGGATGTTAGAGGTCACTGATGCAGTAGTGTGGTGATAGACCAAAATAAACTTAATAGAGTAGTGGGTCTACATTTACACAGTCTAGGAGTCAAAGGAAATGTTCTAAGAGGGGGAATTGGACATGTGGAGAGCCACACTTCCACAAAGAATGTCCACATGTAGGAAGATGATTTGATCAAGGGAAAATCCATATTGGTGTTGGTGATTTGGGTAAATCCCACATGATTCATGCAGTGATGAACAATCATTGGGTTGAGCATTAGTCGATAGTGCTTGATACTACAAGTAAGATTAATGGTATATGTTTTTCAATATTGATAGATCTAGGAGAAACACAAAGTTTTATTTCATATAATGCATTATCTAGATGCGAGATGATGCCAAGTAGTCAAGAAGATTTTAATCGGGTCAAAATGGCTTCTAGTGTTAAACAAGGGGTAGAGTAGTTTGTTAAAAATTGTGAAGTCAATCTTGGGGTATGTGTTACACAAATGTCATTGTACACTACCACATTAGGATCCTATGATATGATCATAGATATGGATTGGTTAGAATCCCATGAGGCATTGTTGGATTGTAAAGGTAAAATGATTTACTTTATAGATCACTTGGGACACAAAAGAATTTTAGTAAGGGATAATAGAGGAGTGTCTTTAAGATTTATTTCAATGATGCAAGTTGCAACTTATTAACACCTACTGTGTTCCTTATTGTATTTTTCCTCACTCATTCTTACTTATCATTTCAAATTTTGTATAAGTTATAAATCTTTAAACATTTTGTTGTTAAAGGTTTAATAGCTCACTATAAGGGGTTAAAATTATGCTAGATTGAATGAATGAGATGGACTTAGTTTTGTGAAGGGGGGTGGGGACATAAGGAATTATACACATGTTTATATGATTGATTGATGTCATAATTTGGATTCAAATATTTTCATATGAGCCACAAGTCATGTCAGCATCTATGTTTCATGATTTCTTAACTTTGAAAGCTGTCGATTTGAAGTCCGATCCACTCACGAAAGAAAAAGGATAAATCTGGTTGAGCGCTATAGGAACTTCCACATCTCCTTTTTTATGATCATTTTGATCACTTTGGGGTGTCTTAGAAATTGTAGATTGTCCTTCAAATTTAAATGAGCATGCTAAACAGTTAGCAAGTACCCTTGTCAGCCAAAGCATGTGAAGGGGGGTTGTCCCTTCACTAGTATGTGTCATATGTTCTGAAGGCCAAATAGATGAGGTTTTTCAAAACAAGTTTTCAAACCTGGCGCGTTATTTTTCATAGCCAATAGTTGTTCGATTTGAATTTCACCTACATAGCTAGAATATCCCCTATTATTCGCATCACATAGCAGACAGATCCCTTCCCTGTATCCACAATTTTAGTTTTCAGGTCATGATTGTGCAGATGGACAAAGGTGGACATGTGAATCGGAAAGAGCCTGAAGGTCCTAAAATCACGGAGTCTTATGAATACTGTCGAATCATCTTTGATCAGGCATGCTGGTATCTATTTTGTACCAAGCTAGATGGTCACCATCCTGTTGCAGATAGGGAATTCGTTGTGAGTTTCAATGGACAGTGGGAACGAATTGTAAACCTGGTCATGCAAGTTACTGAAACATCCATAGTTGTTGCATGCAACCTCCCCATTGATGGAGAAAGATGGTTTCAAAATAAATTGATCACATGAAGAGATGTAAATCAGTTTTTGAAGCCTGAACATAGAGACCCTAATTGGGCCAAAGGAATCCCTAGGGACTGGATTGAAAATGAGTGGATGGAAGCCTTACTCATGTTGAAGAGATTCATTACATGCGAGGGACGTTATTCTATTGTATTCATATTCCACCTCTGATTTCTGCTTCATATGGATGGAATTAAGAGAATGAATTTACCTTATTACTTCTTAATGGATCTCAAAAAGATGGCTATGAGGGTTCAAGAAAACCCCAATACTCCTCCTCACGATATTTTTCACCAGGGGTTTATTAAATTTCTTATCAAGGTTGAGCTGGGGAAATTGCGTAAGACTTGGAATCAGTTTTTGATCTAGTCAGGGTTCGAGAGGGAAGAATATCCTCCTGTTTCACAAACTCATGTAACTGTTGTTGAAACTTCTCAAGAAACTCTAGCTAGCACTCGTCAATCATCCACTATGAAGAGAGGTAAACGAACAACTTTCTTAAAGACTGCAATCGAACCTGCAAAAGCTACAATCATCCAGAAGGTAGAGGCGAGGTCCTCTCACATATTAGGTGGAGGTAAGCACCCTTTCCCTTTTGCACAAAAAAATTACTCAAAAAGGGCTAAGATGTTAGCATAATTTAGGGTTTCAATAGAAGATCAACAAATTGGAAAAACAACAACAGAAATTGAAGACACCTATTAAGAAGAAAATCCCTATAGTCAATATTGAGAAGAGTAATTCTAAAAAAGGAGGCTCGAGCATGGATAAAAAGACTCCTACATGCACAAATAGAGTCTCTGCCAGAAAACAAGGTAAGAAGAATGTGAAGGTCTCAAACCCTAGGATGGGATGTAAAGATGATAAGCCTTCCCAAATTCTAACTAGATCTCAGTCTAACAAAAGCAACTTCATCTATGCTTCATGGAAATTTGACAGTTTAAGAACCCTAAAAACTATGATAGAGGATGGATTATGAGATAACCCTTTTTTGTTTCTCATTTATAAAGGTATCACATTTTTTTTTTAATGGTCAGCTACAACCTGGGCGAAGAAAATCGTTAAAAAGTGGGAAAATTCATTTTTGATAAGTTGCTACAAGAAGTTCCTGCAATCACATTCACAGTAAAAACAGAGGTGCTACCGCAACACCTGTAACAGCCTATTTTGATACAAATACCACCCAGTTTCCTATTTTTACAAATAGAGGAAGGTTGTAAACTCTGTTAGCATAAAATGGATTAGTTGGTAAGGCTATGCACCATTTATGGATATAAAATCTATATTGGGATGTGGATATTAATGAAGATCAGTCACTTGTTTATGAGTTTCCAAAGGCTAGGTTCAAGTGAAGCATCGAAGATTGGATATATCAAGGATGGATAAAGAGAAAAAAACATTTTCATCATTCGAATGGAGAACAATTCCATTGAAGAGTGTTGCATGTAAGGTTGTTTCCTTGATCTGAGGAACCTATTTGTAAAAGGATATTATTTTGTATACCATCTGTTAGAAACTCAAATTCATCCTAAGTTTTTGTAGAGATTTGTTTTGAGGTATCCTTGATTCTTAGGATTGATCATAAATACATGTAACCAATTTGAAACACTATATAATGAACGATGTAGAAGAAGAAGAAGAAAAAGGGGAGGAGGGATCCCTGTTTTCCTTAAAAGAGTTATATTTTATACAAATTTTTGATCCACCTTCTATGTGTAAATATTCCAGTGGTTAATGAAGTCATTAGTTGGTGTGTATCTTTCTCTTTTGTTTCTCATTTCTAGTTTCTCGTCTTGAACACATTGTTACTATTATATGTATATATAGTTGTATGTATGTGCTGAGAGGATTTCCCTATTTTCATAGTGAAATCTTCACCACATGTGTTTAAGAACTTTTAAATCTGGTTCAGGAAGGATTTCTGATTTTAAGATTTATTCTTCTACTGTTAATTATAGTTAAGACCAGTTTCTCTTGTATGGTTATCTATTTTGTTTATTCTTCTTCACACATCCCTTACTCTCATTTAACCCAACTAAGGTTTTGCTTACCTGATCTGCTGAACATAGAGAAGAGGTCCTGATAGTTTACCCATTGAATTCCATTTAAGACCAAGAGTGTGATCCCTCCAGCTCTTTAAAATTATATACTTTAAACATTCGAAACAAGGTGTGTTAGGCTTGTTCCTAAGGTAGTCTAGGAACAAATTCTAGTGCTAACATCTTTTGGTGTCGTTGTCGGGGAAGGAAACGAAGTAATTTTCCCTGGGAGAATGACATCGATTAGACTCTCTTCTTGATGGTGAACAAGAAGTGAACATATATCAGACTTCATATCATTCACCTGGCGATTCCACAATCTAATACTCCACTTGAGGAAGAATCCTATTGACAGAAAATGAAATCACAAAAGGGAAAAACAAGGTATCATCTCATTATCTTTCTCCATGAATTTTTTCTCTTCTTTATCAGCTCGTTCTTTTCTTTCCCTTTGCATGTAAAGAGGATCATCCTATGCTTTGTTTATTCAGATAATTGTAAGCCTAAAAATGAATTTTCTCCCCTAGGCAATGAAGATTTATCCTCTTCATGCACTATTAACCTTGATTTAATCCCATCATGTGAACCTATTGAAAAAGATAAGGTTTATGTTTCAATTTCTCTTGAAATTGACTCATATTGTAAACCTGTGGATTACAAAGTTGATACACCTTCTGAGGTCCCTGTTGAACCTTGCAATCAGCCAGTTGACCTTTGTGTTCAGCCTACTGAAGCTCAATTAAGAATTAGAGAACTTTTTAAACCTCTCAAAATGCCTCCTATCCTAAATTCTTAACCTCCCATGTTCTTTAAATATCTTCCTATGTTCGAAGGAGATGATCATATTATAGTTGAAAAACACATGGAAGATTTTGTTGATAATTTTGAAATCATGCATGAGGATGTTATATTAAGTTTATTTTCCAAATATTTGGTCAAGGAAGCTACATTATGGTTTAGAAATCTAAAGGCTTGTTCTATTTGTTCATGCACTGATTTTCCTCGTGTATTCCTGAGATATTGGGGTGAAAACAAATATGTTGATCAATATTTGATCAAACTTAATAATATGAGAATAGGGAAGGATGAAGCCCTTTATCCATTCAACAGGAGGTTCCATAATTTTTATTGCAGTATTCCTTTGGATATCCAGCCTTATGAAACTGTTGCCATGGTATATTATATGTTAGCTCAGAATCATGCATTGTTCCTTTATCTTAGAGAGAGGAAATCCTCATCCCTTGGACAAATGTTTATTAATGCTGAGGAGATCGAGGAGAATTTTTGAGCCTGTGGGAGGTTGCCAAAGCAGTTTTGGGATGAAAGTTTAGAACAAAGTAAAGCTTATGAGCAACATGAATCAGATTTGGATACATATCAACTGGAAGAACAAAATTCAGATTTGGGACAACTTTCTGCATCATTTTCATATTTCAATTCTTTTTTAGGTCTTGAAATTGATAAATATGTTTTTTTTACTCATGAGAATGCAAATTTATATGCTCATAACTTATACCAGCAAGGTGAATTTACAAATATAGTTAACTATTCTTCTAGTTATAAGCCAAGAGCTAATTTTGTTTATAAGGATGATCATGAGGGTCATTTTTCAAAGGATAAATTGGGGGTTTTTAGCTGATCATAATAGGATCCCTTTTAAACCTACTATTGAAGTATCACATGATTATTTTGTTGAGGAAACAACTACTACTCCAAATCTCTTGACTGATCATACTGTAAATCAACAACCTTTGTTTGTTTATGATGATCTCCATGATTATATGTTTTCAATTTTTGGTCAGGGTTTTGTAGTGCATGATCAAAAAAAAATTGTTGCTCCTGATTATCATGAGGAAGGGTTGTTGTTGAAGGAACAAGGAGGTCACCTTTTTCTCAACAAAAGAGAATTCATGCAGTGGAATTCATGTCATCCAAATCAACAAGTTTGTGATCTTGGTTTTGAAGACCCAATAGTACTAATGTTGGAGTTTCATTTTTTAAATTCTTTGAATATTTCATATTTCATCATATCAGTGGAATTTGATGGAGAGTATGGTTTTCCAAATAATTTATGGTTGTTTTTATATCTCTGGTGTTATCCGTTAATCAGTTGTAGACATGTGATTCTATCATTTGTGAAGTTACTTTCATGGCTGCTATGGAAATTTTATTTTACTTGAGAAAATTGGAGAGTTGGTTAGAGTAGAGTAGTGTAGGATGAATAAGCTCTCTTTCTGAGCATTTGGTTTGCTTTAGTTTGGAAAGTATGGGAATACTAGAGAATGAAGCAGTATATTTTGTTTTCAGGAGTGTGTTTTCAGAATTTGAATAATTTGCAGAGGTTTGGAAGGTGGCGAAGGACTCCATAGCCCAATGGAGCAAGGCTGCATTTATTCTTTCATTTTTAGTAATGGTTTTTATTTTGTTTTAGTTTGATATGTTTTTGAATAAAGTTTTCCCAGAGCTCAGGAACTGGAACAGTTACAATTTGCAAATAAGCATGGTCTAAAGATCAAAAGATCATAAGGCATAGGTTTTCTCAAAGTTCTTGGAGTTTCATAGGGAAAACTCCATCCCCCATGGAGCCAATGTTAACACCTACTTTGTTCCTCATTTTATTTTTCCTCACTCATTCTTACTTATCATTTCAAATTTTGTATAAGCTATAAATATTTAAACATTTTGTAGTTAAAGGTTTAATATGTCACTATAAGGGGTTAAAATGATGCTAGATTGAATTAATGAGATGGACTTAGTTTTGTGAAGGGGGGGGGGAGCGACATAAGGGATTATACACATGTTTATATGATTGATTGATGACATCATTTGGCTTCAAATCTTTTCATATGAGACAAATATATTCGTCATGATTTCTTAACTTTGAAAGATGTTGATTTGAAGTCTGACCCACTCAAGAAAGAAAAAAGGATAAATCGGGTTGAGCGCTACAAGAAATTCCACATGTCTTTTGTTATGATCATTTTGAGCACTTTGGGGAGTCTTGGAAATTGTAGACTATCCTTCAAAACTAAATGAGGATGCTAAATAGTTAGCAAGTACCCTTGTCAGTCAGAGCAGGTGAAGGTGGGTTGTCCCTTCACTAGTACGTGTCATCTATTCTAAAGGCCACACATATGAGGTTTTTAAAAACAAATTTTCAAATCTGGCGCGTTATTTGTCATAGCCAACAACTATTCGATTTGAATTTCACCTATAGAGCTAGAAGATCCCCTATTATTCGCATCACACAAGAGACATATCCCTTCCCTGTAGCCACAATTTTAGTTTTCATGTCGTGACTTTGCAGATGGGAAAAGGTGGACATGTGAATTGGAAAGAGCCTGAAGATCCCAAAATCATGGAGGCTTATGAAGACTGTCAGATCATCTTTGATCAGGCAGGTTGGTATCAATTTTTTACCAATTTGAATGGTCACCATCCTGTTGCAGCCAAGGCATTCGCTGAGAGTTTCAATGGACAGTGGGCATGAATTGTAAACTTGATCATGCAGGTTACTGAAACATCCATAGCTGCTACATGCAACCTCCCCACTGATGGGGAAAGATGGTTTAAAAATAAACTGATCACGGTAGGAGATGTCAATCAGTTTTTGAATCCTGAACATAGACACCCTAATTGGGCCAAAGGCATCCCCAGGGACTAGATTGCAAATGAGTGGATGGAAGCATTACTTTTGTTGAAGAGATTCATTACATTTGAGGGACGTTATTCTATTGTATTCCTATTCCACATCTGGTTTCTGCTTCATCTGGATGGAATCAAGAGAATGAATTTACCTTATTACTTCTTAAGGGATCTCAACAAGATGGCTATGAGGGTTCAAGAAAACCCCAATACTCTTCCTCATGGTATTTTTCACCGGGAGTTGATTAAATTTCTTATCAAAGTCGAGCTGGGGAAATTACAGAAGACTTGGACTTAGTTTTTGATCCAGTCAGGGTTCGAGAGGGAATAATATTCTCCTATTTCACAAACTCATGAAACTTTTGTTGAACCTAATCAAGAAACTTCAGTTGAACCAATCAATCAGCCAATGCAAAGAGAGGTAAACAAATATCTTTCTTAAAGACTACAATCGAACCTGCAAAAGTTATAGTCATCCAAAAGGAAGAGACGAGGTCCTCTCACATATTCGATGGAGGTAAGCAGCCTTTCCCTTTTGCACAAAAAAATTACTCAAAAAGGGCTAGGAGGTTAGCATAATTTAGGGTCTCAGTAGAATATCTACAAATTGGAAAAACAACAACAGAAATTGAAGACACATACTAAGAAGAAAATCCCTATAGTCAATCTTGAGAAGAGTAATTCTAAAAAAGGAGGCTCGAGCATGGATAAAAAGACTCCTATAGGCACAAATAGAGTCTCTGCTAGAAAATAGGGTAAGAAGAATGCGAAGGGCTCAAATCCTAGGATGGGATCTAAAGATGATAAGCCTTCCCAAATGCTAACTAGATATCAGTCTAAGTAAACCAGAAGAAATAGTTTGGATTTATTAGTTGAAGCAACTTCATCTATGCTTCATGGAAATTTGACAGTTTAAGAACCCTAAAAATTGTGATAGAGGATGGATTATGAGATAACCCTTTTTTGTTTCTCATTTATAAAGGTATCACATTTCTTATTGTAATGGTTAGCTGCAACCTGGGCGAAGAAAAGCTTTAAAAAGCGGGAAAATTCATTCTTGATAAGTCACTACAAGAAGTTCCTACAATCGCATTCACAGTAAAAATAGAGGCACTACCGGAACACCTGTAGCAGCCTATTTTGATAAAAATACCACCTAGTTTCCTATTTTTACAAACAGAGGAAGGCTATAAACTATGTTATCATCTAATGGATCGGTTGGTAAGGCTATGCACTATTTATGGATCTAAAAGTTATATTGGGATGCAGATATTAATGAAGATCAGTCACATGTTGTTGAGTTGCCAAAGGCTAGGTTCAAGTCGAGCATCGAAGATTGGATATATCTGGGATGGATAAAGAGAAAAAAAACATTGTCATCATTCGAATGGAGAACAAGTCCATTGAACAGTGTTGCATGTAAGTTTGTTTCCTTGATCTGAGGAACCTTTTTGTAAAACAATATTATTTTGTATACCAGCTATTAGAAGCTCAAATTCGTCTTGAGTTTTTGAAGAGATTTGTTTTGAGGTATCCATGATTCTCAGGATTGATCATAAATACATGTAACCGATATGAAACACTATATAATGAGTGACGTAGAAGAAGAAAAAGGGGAGGGGGGATCCATGTTTTCCTTAAAAGAGTTATATCTTATACAACTATTTTGATCCACCTTCTCCATGTAAAGATTTCAGTGGTTAATGAAGTCATTAGTTGGTGTGTATCTTTATCTTTTGTTTCTCATTTCTAGTTCCTTGTCTTGAACACATTGTTACTATTATATGTATATATAGTTGTATGTATGTGCTGAGAGGATTTCCCTATTTTCATAGTGTAATATTCACCACATATGTGTTTAAGAACTTTTAAATCTGGTTCAGGAAGGATTTTTGATTTTAAGATTTATTCTTCTACTGTTAATTATATTTAAGACTAGTTGCTCTTGTATGGTTATCAGTTTTGTTTATTCTCCTTCATACATACCTTACTCTCATTTAACCCAAATAAGGTTTTTCTTACCTAATCTGTTGAACATAGAGAAGAGGTCTTGATAGTTTACCCATTGAATTCCATATAGGACTAAGAGTGTGATCCCTCCAACTCTTTAAAATTACCTTCTTTAAACATTCAAAACAAATTGCACTAGGCTTGTTCCTAAGGAAGTCTAGGAACAACTTCTAGCACTAACACAATTAAAGAAAAGTCATAGAAAAGGTTGCAAGTTGTCTTCTATGATAGCTATGAACAAGAAAGAGGAAACAATGAACATAGTTCAGAATCTTATATTATCATAATTTTCAAATGTTTTTCTAGAAGAGTTACCTGGACTACTGCCTAAGCAAGAGTTGGAGTTCACAATTGAACTCAAACTAGGAACTGATCCTATCTTGAAGGCTCTTTATCGCATGGAAATCCTATAATTGTGAGATTTGTCAATGCAGCTCCAAGAATTGTTGGAATCATGAATTATTCATTATAGTATATCATTTTGAGGAGAATCAATGATATTTGTAAATAAAAAAGATGGATCCTGGAGGCTTTACATTGACTATTGATAGTTGAATAAAGAAACCATAAGAAACAACATATGTTTCCTAGGATTGATGATCTATTTGATTGAATGAAAGGGGTGACTATATTTTCAAAGATTTATTTAAGATTGGGATATCATCAATTAAGAATTATGGAAGAGGACACTCCTATGACAACATTTAATATTTTTTTGGTCATCGTGAGTTTGTAGTGGTGCCATTTTGGTTGACAAATGCGCTAGCTATGTTTATGAGTTTGATTAATGGGGTATTTCAACAATATCTTGATGATTTCGTACAAGTTTTTTTGGATGATATTTTGATATGTTCAAGGACACCATATGAGCATGAAGAGCATTTGAAGCTAGTATTGCAGTGTCTTAGAGATCATAAGTTGTATGCTAAACTCTCTAAATGTTGTTTCTTCAAATGGGAGATTCGTTATTTGGGTCACATCATTTCAAGAGAAGTAATTGTTGTGGATCTAACAAAGATAGAAGCTATTATGGAATGGTTGTCTCCTACAAATGTACATGAAGTACACAATTTTATGGGCTTGGTTGGTTATTATAGGAGATTTGCATAAGGTTTTTTGAAGATTATGAATCATGTCACAAAATTGCAAAATAAAAATAAGAAATTTATATGGTGTTGGCACAGGGGAATACCTAGGGTTCAACGCTTCAGTAGCGCACCAAAAAAACCCTAACTACTGGCCCTTTCGACAACACCTGCGAAGTAGATGAAGTCTCACCCGAGGTAGAGGCAGAGGTGGTTGCAGGACTCAGATGTCTGCAACCTAGCTAGGACATAGATCTGTGATTACAATACCTTAACAGAGAACTTAGCAGTTAACATTCATCAACATTTATTCATTATTCACATCGCAGATTAAAACCCTAATTACATAACAACACAGTATTCAACCAGATCTAATACATCCAACACTTAGCACATAGAAATATATCAGATCTAGCATTCATTCACATTACTAAGCACTAAGATATTATATCAGATGCATCTAACATATATCATTGTACTAATCATACATCAAATCAATAACATAACAACTATAATTCACAAAGAAACCACAACACAGGATATACGTGGTTCACCCCAGTGTGGGGCTACGCCCACAAACTCTTCTCTTCTTTATTGTCTTATTTCAATATTCTACAAGCACAAATCCACAAGAACCTACTCCGCATAGGACATGAGATCTATGTGCATCTTACCAGATCCTCCTTCCCCGAGCTATGTTTAAATACAAAAGCCTTCTTACAATCACTTGCACTTAGCTCTGCAAGTTCATAACACATAGTAAGCACAAATCCCTTTGCAGTCACATAGATCAAACTCTAGCACTTAGCATACTTGCCTCATTACTCTTAGCACCACCTACTTACATCACCTATATTTCTATTTATACATTACAAATGGGGCCTAAACATCGGTAAACCAATGGGTCGACATCCCATACCTGTTACATAAACCCTAAACCCAAATATGCCCTAAGAAGAGGTCGATATCCCATGATCTCTGCTTCTCCTTACGCTCCACCTTCAACTAGCCTGTCAAAGTCCCAAAATTGGTCAAACATGACCAAGGTTATCCAAAACTTGGTCAAGGACCAACAAGCCCCCAACACTCACCTGTGACTCGTCCCGAGTCACTCTGATCTGGGTAACTCTACCTCAAATGGCTCGAGCTGCTTCAACCTGTTGCTTCACCAGAGCCTCCTGCTCGACGAAATCTTGAATGACCTTCTCAGTGACAGGTTCTTCCAATCATTGTTCAATTGAGGTGACTACTTGTTCTAGCTGTGCACCTTGTCCTTCAATCTCCTCAAAAAGTATGCAAGTTGCATCCTGCACTAGCTGGAGTTTTTGGGTTACTTTCATGACCTTAATCTGAATGGCATGGGCCTACTGCTGAACCATGCGTTGTTCCTGGGCTATTTTCATCCTCTTGATCGGTGATAGTATCTTCAATTGCGCTTGCACTGTTGTTTCTTGTTGTTTTTCCTCCTGGAGCAGTGACTCTAGTGTATTGAGATTAGGGTCCTATGCAAGGCACTTGTAGGTTTTCACACTTCAACTGATGAGTTGTTTGCATTCCAAGGCTAATGCCTTGATTCTCTCAACTATGTTCCTCGTAGTTTCTTCTCTTAGATCTCGCACTTCCTGTGGAGTGCTTGGCACTGCTTGTAAATCCAGTTCAACTATCCTCTATTGGAGTTGTTGAATGGCTTTGGCAAGCTTCCCTACTTGTCTTTCTACTAGGTCTTCTTCCATCTGTTCTAAGCCTGTCACAGAGAAAAGTTCTCTAATGACTGCTTATTTAAATCCAATCTTCTCTACGAGCAGTTGTTCCTTCTCCTTCTGGATCTGTGCTCTATCCTCTGCAAAATTGGCTTGTATGTCATCCCTTTTCTGTTGCACAACACGACATTGTTCTCTGGATTCCTCTTTTTCTTGCTTTAAGGCCTTTTTGGCCTTCTCTTTTTATTCCTGAACATGACGAAGGCGAGCTTCAGTCGCATCTGCTATTCGGTAGAGCTGGGCAGGTTCGTCTCCCAAATTTGTTCCTTCTGATGATGGAGGTGCGGTAGACACTGCGCGACTGGAGTGGAGGGTTTGGTGTACCCCTTTCAGCTCTGCTTCAATTATTTCATACATGGTCTCTTGTTTGGATTCATTGCACTGTAAGATATCTTCTGAGGCATCTAAGATAGCAACGATGATGAAATATATGTCATCCAGTGTGAGAACAGTATGCATATGTGGTTTAGTATCTTTGGACTTCTTCCGCGATGTAGGTTTCGGGGGGGAAACCTTTCTTTTCTTGGAGGTATCAACTTCTTCAATAGGGTCCCTAGGTGGTGTTACTTCACCTTGTTTCTTCTTTGTCTTCCTCTTTGTCTTCTTCTTTGCCTACTTCATTATTGTCTCCCCCTCTAGGTGAGTTTGAAGCATTCTCTTATGATGTGTTGTTCATCTTTTGTATCTCTTCCTTTTTCTTCCTTCTGCTACTGTTGGGTGCATCATACTCTTCGCGAGTGAACAGAGAACTTCCGATTAGGTCAGGGTTGGATAGTTATTCCTGGTCAACTGATACAAGGAGCTATGTGGACCACTCCTTAGTTATTTCTTCCATGTCCTCCTCGGTGAGCTTGTAGTAATATTGGAGTTCTTATTTATGTTCATCTCCTCACGTAGTGATATAAATAAAATGTCTATCTGCATGAAACTTCACAAATGGTCTGAACTTGTGAAGGGTATTCGGTGTCATGTGAGGGGAAGACTCAATAGCTCTCTTCAAATGTAGGTAATAGGTGTGGAACACCACATTTGAATTCCATTGTTTATCCATGTCGCTCGAATACCAGAGCGTGGTGAACTTCAAAGCTAAGGGATATGATGGCTCAATCTCAGGGAAGGTCACACCTTCTAGCATCTCCAAAGCAATGAAGGTGATGAGGATCAACCACCAACTAAAATGGAACTCATAGCCCCGATCCTGAGCTTCACGACAGTATTTCTCTAACTATTTGACGAGGAATCTCTCCCAGTTCATTTGTATCCTTTCCATGTATTTTCCTGCGAGGTCGACGACAAACCCCGTGACCTTCGTGGGTCTGTTCTTCCTTACTAGCTTACCAAAAATCAACTGGAAATATAGGCTCACTGCGCCATTTTGTATGGAGGCTACCTTGTATCCCCTCTTCCCCTTTTCTACATCACCATAGGTGTCTTTGATTTTATGCGCTAGGGTGCGATCTGCATTCTTTCCTGGATAAAATTCTTGTGGGTCTGGTCCTTGCATGCTTAATCCTATGATCTGATGGATCAACGCTGGATTGACTGTGATACGCCTGTCCATCCAAATATAACCACCATAGAAGCACACCAGCAGGAGCTTAACGCACGTGTTAACCTCCTAATGTATTCCGAAGTGTGGTATCTTCATCACGTTCAAGATAGTGGACCTCGCGATGTCCATAGTCCATGGCTGGGGGATGATCTTTGACTTCTTCCCCTTTGTCTTGGTCAAATACTTGTATGGTGCGAGCATGCCATAGATCTTGCAGTCTCCTAAGTTATAGTCACTGATATTCAACGTTAGAATCCTCTCCAACCATGGTCTGACTACTCATATCCCCTTCGGAAGGTATGCAATGATGAATATGTAGTCAAAGTCCCTTGAGACATTGTCATGACTCACCGCACCAGCCAAAGGCGGGATGTAGACGGACAGGATAGATGGGATGAGATTCGCATTCCCTAAGTCATCATGATGCTTCATTCATTTCTTTGTCGTAGCTTGGGATGGTCCAGATCCACGAGCAGTCAGCGGGGATGCTTTCACTCCTCTCGTCGACGAGGCTTGGATGCCTGTGGACATCACCTTCTCGGCCATGATATCTATTAGGATCTCCTCAAAATATTTTTCTACTACGCTAATTTTGTCTGACATGCACACTTGAGATTTGATATCTCAGGTCGGTGAACAACACTTAATGTAACAGAATGGTTGGTGAGGTCTCAATAATCACTGCGCGAAATCAACTAATTCTCTATGGGCTCAGATAATCACAATTGGAAAAATTGTTCTCGGTGCAACGCTCGATGGAATAAATAGACAATGTCGTAACAGACTCTTCCAATGGGCAGGAATGACTTAATAAATGCAATTCCATCCATTATGGAATGGTCCCAACGGTTCAATGGTGAACATTCCAGTAAGAACTACGTTGCTAGCCATTCGGGAGCGTCGTTCTAACGGTCGGGATGCCTCCAACGGTCATATTGCTTCGTCATGGAGAAGTTCCAATATTCGCTATTCTGATATCCTGGTGAAGTTCCAGTTATGCAAACCTTATTTTTGCGAAGTCCTCTTTGGTACTTTCTGCAATTTATCTAGCTTTTCTTTCTTTTTGTTGAGCTTTATGGCTTTCTTTCCTGTAATCTAAGTCACTGGTTTCCTCTTTCCCTTATTGTTCTTTTCTCCTCTTGGCATAGTAACTTCGCATTGTGGAGGGTCTTTCATAGGGTTTGAGGGTAATAATTCTTCTCTTTTTGGGGTAGGTGCTCTACTCTCATGTACAGACAGGTGTTTCAAGTCTTCCTATGGTCCTTAGTAGCTTTGACTATTCCTCTTGTTCTTATAGTAAGTGCATTATTATCCTAGCCATGAAATCTCATAGTTCTTGTTTTTTCTGTTCTAGATCCTCCTCTTCTTGTTTCCTTCGTATCTGATCTTTCTCAATCCAGGTTTTTCCTAGTAAAATATCAAATGGGGTGTTGTTCTCAACAAAATTAACGATCTCAAATTCTTCTTTTGTCGAAGTGCCATGAGCACTCATAGGTATTTGGGTAAGTCTTCAAAATAGGGTTATCATCTTTCCTCTAAATAATCATATTCCTCCCAATGAAGGAACCATAGCGGGTTTTCCCAAAATTTCCCAAGTTCTTTATGTCATGATATTTACCTGTGTTTCCTCATCCAAGACACAGTCTATGTCAAAGTCACCTATTCTTGTTTCTATGTGCTCCTTCACTTTTAATATCTCTGATAAGTTGATATCTCTGTGATCATTCAAGGTTTCTTTCATCTGTAATAATACAGTCTCTGATTCTTTCTGGCGTTCTATCATATCCTTAGTTTCTTGGCTTGTCTCATGGTTTTCTTGTCTCGTATTCATCTTTTCAACTTTGGCAATCATTCTAGGGAAGTCCAAAACTTCATGTCCAGTAGCCTTACAACAAAGGAAAATAGGACCTCTACCAGGGCATTCCTTAGCAATATGTCCCAGTCTTATGAAACTATAGAAAATAGTTAATCATCTCTTTCTTTTAAATGACCCCCAACCTTTCATGTACTGTGCACTGGGATCACAGTAACTAACCTAAAAGAAATTCTTTCTAGGATCCTGCATCCATTTGTCAGTCCAAACATTCTTTCTATGCATAGGAATACCATATCTTTCACTATCCTTATCATATCTATTCATATCAAATCTTCTTTCTTCTAGCTATAGCCTAGCTTTCAAACTAGGACCAAATCTATTAAACATACCTAGATCCATTCTTTCGAAATAAAAATTTTCACCTATCTTACTTTTCTCAGAGTACAAAGCTTCAAGATCTTACCTCTTTTCTTTAGATCAAATTTATCTTCTTAGCACAGAGCTTCGCAAGTCATTTAGAATACTTCACACTAGGGCAGCGGATCTACGCACAAAGATTTCTCTTTTCTTCAGTTCCCAGCAATCACAGTTTCAGGTCTCGACAATGGAACCATTTGTTGGCACAAGGGCATGCCCATGGTTCAATGCTTTAGCATCATACCAACAAAACCCTAACTACCAACCCTTTTGACAACACCTATGAAGTAGATGAAGTCTCACTTGAGGTAGAGGCAGGGGTGGTTGTAGGACTCAGATGTATGCAACCTAGCTGAGACACAGATCTGTGATTACAATACCTTAACAGAGCACTTAGCAGTTAACATTCAACAACATTTATCCCTTATTCACATCGCATATTAAAACCCTAATTACAGAGCAACGCAGTATTCAACCAGATCTAATACATCCAACACTTAGCACATAGAAATAGATCAGATCTAGCATTCATTCACATTACTAAGCACTAAGATATTATATCAAATGCATCTAACATATATCATTGTACTAAGATACATCACATGAATAACATAGCAACTATAATGCACAAAGAAACCAAAAAACATGATATACGTGGTTGACCCCAGTGTGGGGATACGTCCACCAACTCTTCTCTTCTTTATTGTATTCTTTCAATCTTCTACAAGCATAGAGCCACAAGAACCTACTCTGCATCGGACATGAGATCTGCGTGAACCTTGCCAGATCCTCCTTCCACGAGCTAGGTTTAAGCACAAAATCCTTCTTACAATCTGCACACAAGCTTCTTACAATCACTTTCACTTAGCTTTACAATTTATTAACACACAGTAAGCACAAAACCCTTTGCAGTCAGATAGATCAAACTCTATCACTTAGCATACTTACATCATTACCCTTATCACCACCTACTTACATCGCCTAGCTTTCTATTTATACATTACAAATGGGTCCTAAATATGGGTAAACCCATGGGCCGACATCCAATACCCGTTACATAAACCCTAAACCCAAATATGCCCTAAGAAGGGGTCGAGATCCTGCGATCTCCTCTTCATATTGAGCTCCTTCTTTGACCAGACTGTCGAAGTCCCAAAATTGGTCAAACGTGACCAAGGTTCTCCAAAAATTGGTCAAGGGCCAACATATGAATGGAGCAATGTGAACACAAATTCAACATGTTTAAAAAAAGGTTGATGACAACTCCCATACTCAAGGTACAAGATATGGATTAGGATTTTCTATTTTGTACGAATTCTTCAAAAGAAGGATTAAGCACAATCCTGATGAAAGAAGGTAGGGTGATTTCCTACTCTTCAAGGAAATTGAAACTAAATGAAGAGAAATATGTAACACATGACTTAGAACTTGTTGTAGTAGTGCATGAGTTGAGGATTTGGAGACATTTCTTAGTCAGGAGATTTTTTTTTACTAAATATTGACCATACTAGACTTCAATGTATATTTATGGAAAGCAATTTGAATTCCATACAGAGAAGATGGTCAAAATAATTGAGTAAGTATGATTTCAACATAACATATATTAAAGGAATGTTAAACAATGTTGTAGATGCCTTGAGTAGAAGACCGCATGTCTTCTCAATGTTACCTTCACAAACAAATCTTAAGAGATATAAAAATTATAATACAGAATTAGAAAATGAAGTAATGTGAATTCTCAAGCATGAGGGATATATGTTGGATAATGATGGAATATTTATATTTCACATAAGGATTCATGTACCTCCAAATGAATAAACTCATAAGTTGATACTTAGGGAAGAACACAGGACAATATATATGGATCATACTAGAGTGAAAAAGATGTATGTGGATCTAAAACCACTATTCCTTTTTAGTGGAATGAAGGACATAGTAGATTGCATGGATATATGTCTAGAATGTTAGAATGTAAATGTTAAGCATCGAGTTACATCAAGATTATTACAATCTTATGCAATACTAGAATCAAAATGGGAAGTGATTTCGATGAACTTCATACTTGGATTTCCTGTTATGTAAAGGAGACATGTCTCGGTCTTAGTAGTAGTGGATACCTTGAAAAAAAGTGTGCATTTTATTTCAATAAAGAATATCTATTAGGGTTATAACATAGATTTCTAGTTGTTATGAAACCTAACCCAAGCCCTCAACCTTAATTGGTACTTGCAAGACTATTTTTCGGTAGTTTCACAAAACAATTCCCATAAAAAAAAGGAATACACACTTCTCTTAAAGTAAAATATCATATACATCTAGGCATGTTCTCCTTTTCTTTATAAAAATCACATATACATCTTGTAGCATGCTTTCCTGGCTTAAAATTTTGGGTTTGAGGGGCTTTTGAGGGGGGGATTTTATGGGTTTTGTCCTTGTGACCAAGGAGGTAATATATGCTTCCTTAGGCAGCGTTTTAATCTCTTATCAAGTGTCGTAATTCCTATTATTTATTGATTAGAAATCATCATTTTATCTAGAAGAAACCACACAATCAACAAACCTTGGGAATTTTCCCTTTTGTGTCTTGTAATTTTCCTAGCCGAAGAAAGTAATGGATTTTTATAGGTCTGAATAAAGTTATTTGCATGTTATTTTTATGATGTAACTTATTACCGGGTTTTTATGCATGTCAAATAGATGTAATTGAGTAAATAAATACTCTTGAATCTCTTGAAAACCTTGTCTCATTATTCCAAATTGAATGGCTTGTAGTGATGATATAGAACAATATTTTGTCACTTGAGTGCTAACTTAGTTTGAAGAAGAAATCTATGTGTATGCATTCCTAATTGAGTCGTGTTCATATGAATTAACCCTACAAGGATGAATCTTCAATTTAAAGAATATTTACAAGAAAAGTATTGTAACAAGTCTCTTTCTACCCATTTTATAGAAAATTATAATTGAAAATTTGCATGCAATTTGAACTTGAATGAGATGAGTTGAATGAACCACTTATATCGATTTAAGGTTGATTATATATGACCAATTGAGGGTAGACTTGATGTATTATTATTGTTGATGACAATTGTGAACCATTGAATGATTAGTAGAGGATTAATCATTGTGGACTAAAGATGACATTTGAGGGCAAATTTGTTGTATTAATATTGTTGAAGACAATTGTGAAATGTTAAATGATTAGTAGAGGAATAATCATTATGGACTAAAGACGTGTCTTGATTAAATTAATTGAGCTATATTTTCTACTTGTTATATGTTCCTTTGTGGTGATTGAAATGTTGCAAGTGCTAGCATCATGTATTTGAAATTATATAAAGCATACATTGCATTGTAATGGAAAATAAGTGATTATAGTATTGTTTCAAAATAAAAACTTTTGTAAGTTGTGTGATTTATTTTTTATTAATGTCTCGGAGGGGTGTTACATTAAATGTTTTCTATAGTATGTATATTATTATACTTTTAAATGGCATGGTCAAATGCATTCAAAAACGAAACATTATTTTGTGTTGGCTTTGTTTCATATTTAGACTTTAACCAGTATTTGCAAAATTTATTATTTCATGTATTCAAGTTATGCAAAGTTGTTAACCATTCTCAAATTCACTTCTTATTCTTGCAGTGGTGGCGAAAAACTTGGTCTATACGTTGCACATTGAATAATCTTTGCCAATTTATTGCACATGCTCATGCATTGAATGAGATTTTCTGAATTCCTACACTTGCATATGGTAGTGGAGATGCCATATCTCTATGTTTGAGTTAATACACCCTAATATTTTCATCATGCACTACCTTCTTCAACCACAGTTGTCATATATGTACCAATTCCCATCACCACCTTGATCCACCTTCACATCACCGCTGTGTACCACCTTCTTCAAGGAAACACTTCAACCATAGCAACCTCGGTAATTAAAGACCATTTCTAGGCACATACTATTGGAAAATTTGTTGTCATTGATGTCAACATTATAAGAAGCCGTAAACCAAAGCCCAGAAGCCCCTAAAAGTGATTATGATGTGTCCACTTTAAGAATCCTTGAAGAGCCTTGAAGGATCCTTGACATAAATGTAATATAACTTCAAAGTGGTCCCCTTATGGCGTAGATTTTAAGCATGGCCCTCGTGGGATGAGATAACATGTGGTTGGTTCCACATGCCCACTTTGAGTTGTACACAAATAGAACCCACAAGATGTCCAATATAAATATTACAAGCCTACAAATTCCCAAGTTAAATATTACAAGATGGAGATTGTTGAAAGTATTAATTTTTGGTCAATTTGGATACCCTATCCTTAAGGGATTTTTTACCCTACATAAATAACACAGATGGAAGCACAAATTACATGGTTGGAAAGCTTATTCTAAGACCTTTCCAATGACCGTGATCCCCCTGTTTTCGTGCTCTGATCCCAATGACTACATTGTCCTAGTGTCTTCATGTTGATCCCCCTTGTCTTCATGCTTCTATTTTTATTTTTTTCTCCCCCCCTTTGACATCAATGACAAAGGGTAACTCTCCCTGACAGTATTCCCCTTTTTGTTCTTATAGAAGATCATGGAAATAAATTTGGAGTAGAAATTACTCCTAGTTTTTATCGAAGATACTCAAAGGTCTCCTTAGGAAGAGGCTTTGTGAAGATGTCTGCAATCTATTATTTTGTCCCAATCTACTCCAACTTGATATTCTTTTCTCTGAATTGTTCCCATAGAAAATGTAACTTAATAGGAATTTGTTTGGTCTTGGAATGCATCACTAGATTCTTAGATATGATTATAGCACTTGGTTTTGTCACAAAGTATCAGAATAGGCTTATCATATCTCATTTGTATATATTGTAGGGTTTGCTTCATCTAAATAAGCTTAGTACTGTTGGAATACTGATAGGGTGGGGGTGAATCAGTATGAGCACTTTATACCACTTTTAACCAAAATATGTAAACATCAACTTTATCAACAATATTCAACAATTTATCATCAATGTATCATCTATGATTGCATTCAATATATCATGAGCATATAATCATAAGAAACATCACATCAAATACACAGTACACCAATATTTACATGGAAACCCAAATGGGAGAAAACCACAAAAGGTTTTCTTATATATATCAAGAATTCATTCATAAGAAGCACAAACTTCCAAATTATCTAGCTACAACTGGAAGGAGGCTGCAACCCCCTATTATCAGTCTCTAATCTTAAGGAAGCTACAACTCCCTTAGTTTTCAAACACCAACTAGAAGGAGGCTACACCCCCCTTTCCTTTCCCTGTCCTAGCACCCTGAAATATAAGTGTAGACCAACTATCACTACCACAATCACTGCATCTGTCACTACGACTGTCACTGCCTCTGTCACATCAACCTGCCACTGTATCCAACCTGTCATGTCAACCTGTCCAATCTATCACTGTCACTGATACTAAACCAGATCCTCTCACATGGATCATATACCAAGGACACCTCTCAGGTATATGTCCAACATCACCAACACATGCCTCTACCAAGCATGTACCAAACCATCAATCTGTGCCACAACAAGTGCATAAACCCTGCACCAACACCTGTACCAAATCGTGCATCAACCATGCACCACAACTGTACCAAACTGTGCATCAACCATGCACCAAAACTATACCAAAATTTGCATCAACCATGCACCAATACCTATACCAAATCATGCATCAACCATGCACATAAAAACGATAAAAAGTATCAATCATGAACCATACCATGTACATCAACAATGTACATCAACATATATACCATATACCATATCATGCCATACACCATATACCAATATAACCAATATATGAACTATCAATATACCTTATCAGATATACTCAACCAACATGTACCATACATCCAATATGTGCCTTAAGTCATATGCCACATCTCACAAACACATACCTCAAGCATGCTCCTCAATATCACCAAGATACAACCTCATAAATGTACTACCACAACCATGACATATACCAAAAATAATGAGCTATCACATCAACCATGTATCAAATCCTCACTATTATGTAACCTCATCTTGTACCAATATATTAAACAATACATCTCAACCAAATTGCCTCAAACATGTACCATATGAAACAAGATATGCCTCAACAAAATACCCAAGAATGTGTTCCAAGTACAAACAAAAAATGCACCAGCAGTGTGCATCTACAAATTTGTCTCATACAACCAATAGTACCTCAAGGGAATATACTCAACTTCACATGACCATACCTCAAGCAATCACCGATATTCAACTTCAAACAACCATATAAACATACCTTTTACTTATGGAACTAGCTTGATGCTTATGAACCTGATACAAAGTCATGTAGCTTCACCTCATACCTCAACAACTAGGAACAAGAATCCTCCTTTACCTCTATCTTGTCCTCGCATGATGAAGACTACATGTCACGCAGAGCCTTGTGTGACATCACTTAGGAAACCTATGGGGGTGCCTCTCATGACACCCTATGCCTGACCCGCGAGGGCCAGCCAAATTAGGGTTTTACTTCATCATCGCTCTTCCTCCACTACATCATATTTTCACTACCTCAGATATGTCAATAAAATCCCTGCCAAAACCTTTCACAAGATAGATATTCAATGTGTTCAATAGGTGCTAATGGGAGTCTCGATATCTTATTTATAATTCCCAAGTGCCTTCCTTTAGAGGCTATCTTGTAATGGTTTTACCCATTTTCCTTCTTTTAGGGCTGACCCACATTCTTGTTGCAACTACTTTACCCATAATTAGTAAACTCATAATTTCTTTGTTACAACTACTTTACCCATAATTAAATTCTTGTTACAACCACTTTGACTATCAAAATTCTTGAAGACTTTCTAGAGGCTTCTAGAATAATTGACATCTTGTTGACCTTCTAGGAGTTTCTAGATTATTCCTTAGGGTCGTATAATTTTTACAAATCCATATCGCCTTAACCATAAGGAGACACGTGATGTACCACCTATCACTAGAAACAAAATGATGTGTAATATCCATCTATGATAGTATTACTTGCAAGTATATCGAACTTCATGACTTTATTCCTCGATCAAATGTGGGTTTCATAACCACACCTTCGGGGCTTCATATATACTTCATCAAATGCACCTATCAATGAAAAATAACTCACCATCAATCTCAACCACATATCTAGGGCTTCCAGACTTCTCCAAGGGTTGACATCAATGACAACCAACTATCCAAACCAATTGTCCAACAATCTCTCCCTTTGGCTGATCTAGATTATTTTGAGAACAACATGAAGGCAGAAATATAACAGAGCTATAACAACGAAATACGAAAAAATATAGAAGAGAACACATAAATACAGTGAAACTCGACTTCTATTACTGAATAAGATAAAAGAACATTGTAGAACACAATCTGGAAAAATGGGGTAGCTTATCTCTTAAAAAAAAGAGATGTTGGCTACACTTCATTCATAAGAAGATTTACATCACACTCCATTGCATGCTTAAAGGGACTCCTTCACCTCAATTAAATATGAGAGAGTGAGAGGAGAGAAATTCCCATGATGCATGTGGGATAAATTGGACTAAGTTTATAAAATTCCATAGACATGTAAAACACTAGGAATTCCCGAGCGGTCACCCATCCCAGTACGACTCTATCATGAGCGCGCTTAATTGTGGAGTTCTAATGGGATCCGGTGCATTAACGCTATGATGTAGGAATGTACATAAGACCACTAGGAAATCATTAAATGATGTATGTAATTAACAAATGAAGATGACATTACATTACATTCAATTCCCTATCAAAAGGGTGAATATCATGGTTCATCAAAACCACAGGATCAAAATGGTGATTCAGTAGAAGAGGTGGATGGCCACTGAGATCCATCTGGATCATTCCTCCCCCCTTAGGAAGCAATGGTCCCCATTGTGTCAAGTTCCCTTGGGAGACAGGGAGACTTCAACTAAATATAAATCTTGGTGCGATGCTTGCCTTGCTGAAGAAGTTGTCTTGCGTAGCTTGTTGAAGAATGTCATGAACTTGTTGTTAGAGGGGTTGGATCCATTCAACCAATATAGTTTCATGATATACCTGAATGTGGGAGGAATCTGTTGGTGAAGATGAAGCATGAAGAGTATGAAGAGTTTTGTTATAACCTTGCTTGAATGGGCAGTGTGGAGGTACCCTTGTAGGTGCAGCAAGAATATCTTGGTACTCGTCTACAATCTTGTCGATCTTTTTCTACTGGATAGAAAGGTCTTGGGATTAGGCTACAGTGGTTGCAATGTACTTTTGTTCACCTTCTGATTGGATTGTGAAGAGGCTAAACTTTGCAGTATGAGAGATTACTTTGTGGCATTTTTTTGGTGGGAAAACAATCAGAACTACCTCTAGTATCTTGTATAGCTGATTTACCAGAGTAACAATGATGCTACGGGGTCGAGACTCATAAACAACATGACGCATCCACATATATGGTTGGCCTAATATAACATCACAAACTTCCATTGGTGAAACATCACACAATACATCATCCTTTAAGGGCTTGATGTCATATGATAGGCGACATTGTTGGATGACATGAAGATCGTGACCCTGGAGAAGCCACCTAATGTTGTATGGTTGTGGGTGTGGTGTTGTTGGAAAATCCAATTGATTTAAAACCTCTGTTGAGATGATGTTCTTTTGGCTTCCGCTATCAACAATAAAATGCAATGGGGTCCCCTTCAGCCACATCTGTGAATGGAAGAGTTTCTCCCCCTCCTTGGGATCCTCTTCTAGTTGGATTGTTGCAATAGTAGCAGTGGGTTATGCATCAATGATCTGTCTCCTTTTATTATTTTCTGAATCAGGGTCCAAGTCGGGGTTTGACTCTTTGTCTTTGAGATCGGCCACCAATGACTGTATTGAGTGACATTAATTAGTTTTGTGCCAAGGGCTGTTGTGGAACTCACACCACTTTCCGGTGTCTTTCTTAGACTTATCGTTACCCTTCTTTGTTTGCATCTGGGAATGGATTTCTTGAGTTTGGCCTTGCTTGCTTTGTCCATGCTTCTTCTACTTACTCTATTTCTTGAGTTTCTGCTCAATTTTGACTGCATATCGATAATCAACTCCCAATGAGGAGATGTCTAAGAAATCCATCTTTGTTTGGATGTACCTATGTAAACCATTGCGGTACTTCAAAACTAGGTGACGCTCGGAGTCTTTGATACAAAACTTTGAATGCAAGGTATGAAAGATGTTGTTGTACTTCGACACCTTCTGGTCTCTTTTCTAACACAAAGTTGTCCATCTCATGTATTGGTCATCATAGTTTCTGACATGGTAGAAATCCTCCTTTAGGGCATCTACAAAGGTCGCCCAAGTGGGTTCTCTCCCAAATAGTGTAGATTCATCTTTGGTTTACATCTCCCAGTAAGCTTCCCACCAAGCTCTGAAATGGGGAAGGGATTTAAGGAGCGCGAAGGTGATCTATTCAGTGTCTAATTATTTTTGGACAGAGTTATAACCTTCTAGCATATTCAACCATTTTTCTAGAGTATCTACATCTATCTAGCCTTCAAATAAGGGGATATCAAAATTGACTTGTACCTTGAAGGGTGTCGCACCTGCGAAATGTTTTCTTGTTGAATATGCCTCAGTTGCCGCCATCAGTAGTCTTCGAAGGATTTGAGAAAAAATTTCCAACATCTTGTTCCTTTGTCGCACAAGGGCTTCCTCGAGCAACATATTGAAAGGATCTCCTTCTCTTTCATCTCTCTTTTCTTTCTCCATGAGAGGTCGCTTGGGATATCATGAGTGTTTTTCCTCAAGAGAAACTAGCTCGAGACCCAAATATCTATACCCTGACCTCGTCGGGGACCTTCTCTGAGAAATGACAACGAGCAGACTGCTCTGATACCATTGATCCATATTATTTTGAGAACGACATGAAGGCAGAAATATAATCGAGATATAATAATGAAATACACAAAAATATAGAAGATAACATAGAAATACAGTGAAACCCGACTTCTATTACTGAATAAGATAGAAGAACATTTTAGAACACAAACTAGAAAAATGGGGTAGCTTATATCTAAAAAGAAAGAGATGTTGGCTACACTTCATTCACAATAACTTTACATCACACTCCATTGCATGCTTAAAGGGCCTCCTTCACCTCAACTATATATGAGAGAGTGAGAGGAGAACAATTACCATGATGCATGTGGGATAAATTGGACTAAGTTTATAAAATTCCATAGGCATGTAAAGCACTAGGACTTCCTGGGCRGTCACCCATCCCAGTACTACTCTATCCTGAGCRCGCTCAACTATGGATTTCTAATGGGATCTTCTGCATTAACACCATGTTGTAGKCATGTACATAAGACCACTAGGAAATCATTAAATGATGTCTGCAATTCACAAATGAAGATGACATTACATTACATTCTATTCCCCATGAAAAGAGTGAATATCATGGTTTATCAAAACCACAGGCTCAAAATGGTGATTCAGTGGAAGAGGTGGATGGCCATTGATATCCATATGGATCATTGGCATTGATGGAAACACTGATGGAAACCATGATTCTCCAACACTCATGCTCCCCCTATGAAAAATTATCCTCATCAATGTTTCTCACTCTCCCTCTTTGACATTAATGGAAAAGGGTATCTCTCCTTGGGGATTCTCCCTTGTATTCATACATTTGTTCTCTCTCTATGTTTCCATGTCTTTATTATTTCTATTCTCCTTTGAAATCATGAGAAAAAATACAACTCATGTAACACACCCACGGTGGGGCATACAAATTTTGTTCTTCTTAAGAAAAAAAATACCCTCATTCGGGGTCTCTATTCCATTCTTCTCTTCCATATATTCCTAGCCATGGTCTCCATGCTCCTAAACGAGCTCAGATATGGAAGCTACCCTCTCCCGAGTTCTTCTCGTTCTTCCATACCACCATATTTTCATATGACCGCAAGCTATGACCATATTCCAAGACAACAGGCACCAAGACAACCACCCCGTGAATCCTCCGAAGTGGTCAACCTATGAAATTCATGATCCGATGTTGTGTGTCCTTAGGGATTTCGACGGACCTAATTCACTTTGGGACTTCTATGTTCAAGAGTTTCAAACATTCCAACTCTTTTTCCTCCTAAGTACTCTGTACCCGGAGTTACAAATCGAGTGCCACACATCTTCCCCGATCAACGGTCGATATTTGTCCTTTGCCCTGCTTTGGGCGACTTGCGGTCAACGCTCCTCCACATTATTTCTTATGGATTGAATCTCCAACCCCCATGTGTTTTGACAACGGACGACTAGGATAATTCTTTACCTTTGGAGCTTTGGACGAATTTTGGTCAATGTTCCACTTCCAAACTCTGTGATTTTCTAATGCATGTCCCTCTGAGATCGACGGTCATGATTTTATTTGGCAATTAGGGCTTCGGGAGTTCTTAACTCGCGTGACCCCACTTTCCTCCGAAGTGACTATCTTCTGAAATGGAATATCTGCTAACATCTGTCCTTAGCTGATGAATGACTCAGATGAACTATGACTCTCCAGCCTTTGGGAGTTCTTGTTCAACACCTCCCCTTTTCTCCCAGAGTGACTTCCTCTGAAATTGCAGATCTCCTTCCACGCATCCCTTCCAATGGACGACTGTTATCCACTTCAAGACTTCAGTGTTCAGGAGTTTCAAAAATTCCCACACATTTTTCCTCTGAATGCTTTTCCCCAAAGTCGACGATTTTTCGACGCATGTCTCCCACAGGTCGACGACTGCAAATAACTTTGGCTCTTCGGGCTTCGGGAGTTTCAAACTCTCCCCACTCACTTTCTCCCAGATTTATTTCACCTGAAGTTGACGATCTTTTGACACGTTTCTCCCACAAATCAGCAGCTGCAAATCACTTCATCTCTTCGGGCTTCGAGAGGTTCAATCTCCCCACACTCGTTTTCTCCTAGAGTGATTTCACCTAAAGTCAACAAATTTGTGCCACGTATCCTTTCTCTCAGACCAATGGTACAGAAGGACCCTGTTACTCCATTGATTTCCAAAGGAACTCATGGGTAACTGCCTCTTAATACCCCAGTGTATACCACTCCGAGAGGGACACCTAGGAACGCCGCCACTTGACACATGGGCCCCCACATGAACTCGACGTATTACGCACATCCCCTCGATCAAACGGTCATGAGGGATCTCAAAGGATCCTTATATTCACGGTTCACATTAACTTCGATACTTTGGGGAAATTCTCCTCCCGTACGATGAATATGCTCGATTCGCTAGACCTGCGAAGTCCAAAGGGTTCTAAGGGTTAACACCCACGTTCTTTCTCCAGATATGAGTATTGTGAAGACCTTCAGATTCTCCTAAACTAATCTCATCCATTCATCTTCCAAACAAAAGGATCTCTCCTTTTGGGACTTAAATCTCTCTATCATACCTGAGTGGTGCCAGCTCCTTAAGTACTAGGTATTTTGCGCTAATTCTCCTGAACTTAACCCTTACAGAGATCCTCCACGCACCTCTTGCACTCACTTATCAACTCTAGAACTAAAGGGGTTCTCGATCTCTGCACGCCTCACAAAGGTTATGTGCACACATGCACTGCCTCTCCTGAGCTTGACTGACCCCTTCCTTGAGAATGACTGGGAGTGTCAGCATGCACACATGAGGCTATGCCCAAAGTCAACGAATTCACAGTTCATTTATTTTAACTTGGTTCACCACCAGGCTCAGGCATTTACGTGTACAAGCTATAGAATTTCTTATTTTCTAAAATCTACAATTAGGCAGAATTGAAGGGATACAGTATAACCATTAAGAAAACATTTCCATCCCTGCAACATTCATAGGATATCCAACTTTAATTCACAATTACCACTTAAATACACAGGATATGAAATTGCTTATCTATTACAGGTGGTAGCCAACTAACAGACTATGTGTGTTCGTCCTTCCACCCAACCATAGGCTCATAGGCCTTCATTCTTAGCGCTTTGGCCACCCCCATTCCAAGCCATGATATCACTAGGGAATGTATGCCAATTCTCATTGATCCTCTCTCTTTCACATATTTTGTGAGGTTTATCAGATGCTTCCTCAGCATCAAGCTCGTGGTCTTCTGCTCAGGTCCCGTTCTCTGCATGCTCTCAAATATTTTTCTCTCTGTCATGGGCTCAACAAGGTTTATCAGATGCTTCCTCAACATCAAGTGTGTGGCCTTAGGCGCGTTCTCTGTTAGTGATCTCTCCTCGTTATCCTCCCTCTATCTCATTTTTACTGTCTTCATGGGTCTATCCCCTTACATGCAGACTCTTCTCGAGAAGGTTCTTCCTTGTTCTATCTTGTTCCTTCTGTCAGAAGGAAACTCGAGTCATCCTCGTCTACCAGACCCAGTGGTGCTTCGAGCCGACATTTTGTAGCTAGACCATGCTTCCATTCATGGGGGTGGTTGATAGTTCAACCACCGGTCCTTTCTTCATTAAATGATTCCTCCTTGGGAACCGGAGGAGGTTTTTTATCGTCAGCATGGTAAATTTGGGGTCATCTGATACAATGGACCCTCTCTTATAGTTTTCACATTCTTTCCTCTAGTGATATCATGGCCAGTACTTTCAGGGCTTCATCCCCATAGTCATTTATTGGCAACTCAACAATAATACATTTACACTATTCCCATGTCACAACATGGTAATCCTAATTAATTATTAATTACAATTTGGGGGAAACAGGGGTGTTACAATCCCCTCCCCCTTAAAAAGGAACATCATCCTCGATGTTCTTTCTCATTCAACCACTTCAGAAGTCTTGATCTTCTTTCTCAATCAGGTCTTTTTTTCAAACTCTTAGTCTTTTTCACCTACCTTCAATAATTCTTGGACAACAAGCACATTAATCATAGTCTCATGCGAATTTTTTTAATGTTGCATAAAATTTCTAGGAAAATTTCACAATCTAGCACAATAATTATCTGCGCAATTTGTGGATTTGTATCCACATGGTTGTCTTGTTATCCAGGCTCACTTTTTTGTTTTCCTTGTCATACCCATTGTGTGTACAATCCCAATCAATAGTTTACAAGAACTATCAAAGTCTCATCTTCCTTGCAGTCACTCACCCTCCAGGCCTAGGCTCAGGTATCCCCTTCTTTGTTATACAGTTCTTAGAGCAATCCATCTTGCCTTGCTAATGTTTTCTCACATAGGAATAACTACCCATCGTGTGCATGATCCCAATAGTTTACAGTAACTATAAGATTTTCCTCTTCCTTGTGGTCACTCACCCTCCAAGCCCAGGCTCATGCATCTCCTTCTCTGTTATACAGTTCTTCAAGTGATCCATCTTTCCTTGCCAAGGTTTTCTCGTAGAGAAATAATTCCAGAGACTTTATCAAGCCTTACAGTTGAGGCATCCCTTAGACTTTCTCTTCTGAGGCATCCCTTCGTCTTGTGTTACCTCAACACAACATATTCTAGGCGATCATGGCTTACCACGAGGTTATCATGGCTCAATAGTGGCCATTTTGTTTATGCTTTTACATCTTGAAAACCTTCATCTATCCTTTCTGGACAGAGCTTTTCTTCTCACCTGTATCACGGGTATGCAAAAATTCATGAGACATCATCATAAATTTTAAATTCAAAATTTTCTTGTAAATCTGTCACCCACAGATTTCCATATTCCACATTTTGTTTTCATATTTGTTCCACACAGGAACCAGATTCAAAATTATGGGACTTTCCTTCCCATAGCAGTTTGGCTCAACATGCAATTTTGGTCTTCCTTATGGGCTTAAAACACTTCCATATCCAAGATCCTTGCTTCCTGCACTTTCAAATTCAATCAGCCAAACAAATTGTTAGTTTCCCACACACATATATTTTCACTGCACCTTTA
>SNQJ01S0038745.1:0-14936 GCA_010110895.2 Picea sitchensis
GTAGCCTTCTTCAGGAAAAAGTCCTTAATGAAGAGTTTGATCTTCCATCATCATGACATGATCGTAATATCATCTTGATAACCAAAAATGTGGATAACACCCTCAACCTTCCCCCTGATATAAGAAGTCTCCTTCTCCAATGGGACTCCTACTACCCTTTCACTACTAAGAAAAGAAATCAAGCCCTCACTATGTGGAAAGTACTTCCAAATTTTATCCTGTGGAACCTTTGGCTAGAAAGGAATAACATAATCTTCAGGGATAATCAAAGAAGTGCAGCCATGGTCGTCGCCAAAATTCATGCCCTCTTTGGTGAAACTGCCCCTTATCTCTGTAACCCAAATAATAATCACACACTGGACGCCTCAGAGGAACTTTGGCTAAGCCATTTCAAGATCCAAAGTCACAAAGGCAGAAAGGCCAGCAACCAAATCAAAGAGGAATGGGAGGTCAGGATAGACAAACAAGAGTTTGCCAAATGGAAGCGAGGTAGGAACACTCCTATCCTATTCTTTGACGGGGCTTCGAAAGGAAACCCAGGCCAAGCTGGAGGAGGGGGGATAATTGAAAATCCCATTGAGGCTACAACAATACACTTCGCATTGGGCTTAGGAATTGAATCCAACAACAGAGCTGAGGCCATGGCTCTTTGGCAAGGGCTAATCCAAGCAAAAAAACACAGGATCCAGAACTTGATCATAATTGGTGACTCCAGAGTGATTATACAGGCAATAATTCACCACTCTAAGACTTAGAGTGCGACTCTCAATAATCTTCTCGACAAGATCCAACTCCTCCTAAGGAGCTTCAAGTCGTATAAACTATATCATGTGTTAAGGGAACTGAACGGGGAGGCAGACGAGGAAGCCCATAGAGGCACACTTCTAGAGCTGGGGTTACTGAACGTGAACGAAATGGTATTCAACATGCCTCTCCCTTGAAATATGATCCGCCCACTTTCTCATACTCAAACGCCAGCTAAGTCAGTAGACAGGAAATCTGGGGATTCAATTAGACCAGGACGTGTCAACATTTTTGGTTGGACAAGAGGGACATAAAAGTACCATGAGAAGGAGCATCGAAGATATGGAGGAGACAAGAAATCTGCACGACCATCCCTCACGAAATCTGCAAATTGAAGGGAAATGATGAGAAAGAGTGAAGGAGGAGTTAAAATGAGGGCGAACCCTCAGGCCCATACCATTAACAAGGAAAAGTCGTGAGTCTATCCAGGGCAGCAAGTTCATGAAGTATCCATCAGTAAAGAGCAAGGCACAAGAAGAAAGGGGATGTGTTCAGGAATGGCATCAGGTTCGGCCAAAAAACCAAGTACGGAAGAAAGGCTCAAGGAGATGGATAAAACATTGGAAAATTTGAAGCAACTGCTCCAATTTCAGCTGGATTTTCTTGAGGATTTGGATTCAGAAGCAGGGAGACGAATGGAGAAACTAGAGGAAGACATCACCACTGCAAAACTTGGGTTTACAGAGGAGCTGGATAAGCTACACAGGGAGCTCAAGAACCCTCAACAGGAATTTGAAGAACAAATAGACCAGCTTGAAGAAAAAATGGCTCAGCTAAACAATGATTGGAAGCAAGACCCCATGAACTAATCTAGCCCACTAGAAGTCTGTTAGCAAGATCTCTCTTCAGCAAAATGGCATTTTGTATAGAAGCCATTGCTGTAAATAATTTTGTACCTGATGAAGGTTAACAAAAGCTTAGCTCAGGATTATAATCTATAGCTATAGTTTTAGAAGGGCTCTCAGAATGACAGGCACGAAGAAATTCGGGGCCTATTTTGCAATCGAATATGTGGCTAGTCCACCTCTTTTAATACAATCTCCATAACCGTTTTCGTAAAAAAAAAAACAAATAAATATATGTCTTTGACATTTCTCTCACAATGCTCAACCACTTCATCAACTCTCCAATCATAAGCATTAATCATGGGATGTTGCAATAACTAAGGCATTTCAACAATTCAAGGATTCCCTTTTCTCATCCTTTTTCATCTTTAGTTGCACTTGTTTTTCCTAATTTGCATCATCCATTTGAGGATACTAATGATTGATCATATTATTTCATAAGAATTGTTTTTACACAAGGAGGAGACATTATTGCATATTATTTTGGAACAATTTGATTGCAAAACGTAACTACAACATGTATGATAAAGAGTTTTGTGCCTTGGTTCCAACACTCAAACATTGACATCTTTACATCATCCTTGGTAAGGGAACTGTACTTATCACATATATTGTAGATTGGACAAAGCCCGACCCAATCCTCAAGATGGAGAGAACTATGGGAATACATATGTCCCACTGTCACCTTAGATAGGTGACAACTAAATGGTTGTTTTGTGACATGATCATGTGATTCTAGAGAATTATTGGATCAATTCTTCGACTTCAATATAAAGAGTGGGTGTGTGAGTGATCTTTGAGTCTGAAAACCCTCCCATATCATCAAGGCATCCAGACAGTCTATCCATGTCAAATTTTAGTGCATACATAAACATTTTAAAAAAAATTGAACATTGGCCCCATTCACAGGTCACCGTTGCCCATCATACTCTAGCCCTAGTACAATGTCTTTTAATTATTATATTTGTTTTTTTCTCTCATCTAAGTACTTTTTTTCTCCATAAAGAATATTAGTATGAAATCATTATTTAAATACAAAATCTCATCTACCACCTTCTTCTTGCAACGACCAAAATCATGGGCCTAACTGGCATGATGTTCATTTTGAAAGACATAGACGATGAATATAAAGAGTGGGTGTGTGAGTGATATTTGAGTTTGGAAACCATCCCATATCTTCAAGGCATGAAAATAGTCTATCCATGTCAAATTTTGGTGCATGCAGAAACGTTTTGAAAAAATTTCAATGTTGCCTCCATTCACAGGTCATTGTTACCCATCATGTACTCTAGCCCTAGTACAATGTATTTTAATAGTTGTTTCCTTTAAAATTAGACCAATAAAATTGAAATGAAGCGAGGACGATATCGGTTGATATATAGAGTGGGTGTGTCAGTGATATTTGAGTATGGAAACCCTCGCATATCGTTAAGGCATGCGAACAGTCTATTCATGTCAAATTTCAGTGCATACAAAAACGTTTGAAAAAATTTCAATGTTGGCCTCATTCACAGGTCACTATTTCCCATCATGTCTAGCCCTAGTACAATGTCTTTTAGTTGTTTCCTTTAAAATTTGTTTGAGACGCACATCCCTGCATCTAGTACTTCAAGGGCATGCAATAATGTCGATAAAGAAGTACTTGATTAATTGCATAAGCTTCAATATCAGTTATTTCTTGTCTTTTTTTTTTTTCTCTCATCTAAGTACTTTTTTGCTCCATAAATAATATTAGTATGAAATCACTATTTAAATACGAAATCTCATCTACCGTCTTCTTCTTGCCACAACCAAAATCATGGGCCTAATTGGCATGATGTTGGTTTTGAACGACAAAGACGATGAATATAAAGAGCATGACCATGACAATGGGTATGTTGGGAGTTCCATGCATCACATTAATCTGAGAAAATTCAAATAAAATGAGGACAATATCAGATATATAGAGTGGGTGTGTGAGTTATCTTTGAGTTTGGAAACCCTTCGACCATATCATCAAGGCATGTGAACCATCTATCCATGTAAAATTTCAGTGCATACATAAACAATTGAAAAAATTTCAACGCTGAACCCATTCACAGGTCAATATTGCCCATGTCTAGCCCTAGTAAAATATCTTTTCGCTGTTTCCTTTAAAATTTGTTTGAGACACACATCCCCGCATCGTTGTTGCAATACTATGACAACAATGATGACATTTACGATGATGGTATAAATATGAATGAAATTATCTTGGTTTTGATAATAATTTATTCTCTATTGAACAATGCCAACCACGTGAAAGTGGAAGCTCATATGGGGGCTCCCCTCCCCCTCACAACACTCTCAATTCCCCAATACCCAATCTATAAAATATAAAATAAACAAAAGCAACATAGTAATTTCTTGGTGTATGAGGTAGTGTTCTTGTGCATTGAAAATTTTTGGAGGTAGATACGTTTTCATTTCACACATTAGCCGAAGAATTTCTCTCTTACAATACTTTATATCATCTTGATGGATTTCTTTCAATGACAACCATATACAGATCATGACGCAAGAAAATAACATGTTTCAACAAAACATAATATATATTACATTACAAGTAAAACATATGTCATTAAGTACAACAAAAAATTGAAAACACATTTTGCATATAAATCACAACTATCTACCTCATGTATTTTCCAAGATCATATATAACTTGTTTCACGTTCTTGTCGAAGTCGTCTGGGAGAGATAGAGGTAGAACATACTGTAAGAATTAAAATGAATTGTTATTTGTTTCCAAAGTAGACAAAAATAAGATAAAATATTAAAATATGTATACAACCAATATATAAATATGTATACCAAAATTATTACCTTAATGAAGGTATGTCAATCATGTGTTTTTAAACCACCAAATTCACCTTTCTTCATTAAAATATTATTTATGTTCGAAGAAAACCCTGTGAGAAATTTAATTATTTGAATGACCTTTTTTACATCATTGCTTTGTTGCTCTATTAATAACCATGGAAGGTTATTTCATTCTCCATCACTATTTGATCGGATCACATTTTTCATTACATGATTGGCTTCCTGAATGTCAATACAAATTTTGACAGTTTTTTCTTTATCCCTCCTACCATCTATGATTTGTCATAACATTTCTGTCACATTCTTCCTGATATGCATTGTATCAAACAAATGAGCTATTTTTAGCTCCTCATAGTAGGGAAACCTCATGAATTAAGTGGGATAACATTTCATTCCTCATGGAAGCCCATTATTAATACCTTAACGATGGAAGCCGTAAGATGAAGCATAGAAGAAATCACTACACTAATTATCAAATACGGTAAAATAAATTCAATAATTAAAGTAATTTTTCAAAACAATATTACAGATACGATACATAAAGAAATTATGTACCTTGATGATTTTCGTTATATTCCAACCTCCATCTGTGAGGTGTCATTCTTCGTGGTTTTAATCCAGTCTCTTCTTTCCAATTGAAAAGATGTTTTTCAGTAGTACGATACCTACGGTTCTTAGGGAGGAAGTGCCTATACTCATCAAACACCATCTTTCCTAAACTTTTTGAATGACGATACTTCATCTTAGGACCACAAACTGGACATAAAAACTTACCCTTCATTTGAATACTTGCAACAAATGGATTAATGTCGATTATATGATGGGATTATTTAAAAAACATACATGTTATCTTTAAATAATTATATAGTATTAAAGTGCAGCAAAATGTTACATACCACAAAAATGTGTTAGTCCCGGGGCATCATTAATTTTCCATACAAGTATTCCACAAAATTGAAATTTCTTCTCCTCGATTGGCTTACAGATGTCATACATAGTGATGTCGGCCCATAAATTTAGTAGCTTAATTATCGATAAGAGGCTCGATATATACAATCATATATTTAACTTGGTACTTACCTAATTGTTTGAAATTACACATAATTAATACCATGATATGTATATTATATAAGTAAATAAGTAAATAAAATATAGTCTACAAAAAAAGAAACAAATGAAAATTTTACATTCAAAAAATTAATGTAAGAACATGCTTGGAACAATCATTATAAACATTATATGATCCCTCTTTATTGACATCTAAGGAGGAATGTTATTTTGTTAACAAAAATAGGCCATTCTGAGTAAATAGACCTAAGCTCTCCAAATGGATTAACACCATCAACTGCCAATGAAAGCTTAACATTATGAGGTTCATCTTTAAATTCTTCCCATTTTTCTTGAATTTCCCTAAATGTGTAACCTGCATCTGCAGGTATTCAAAGAACACCATCTCCACTTCTGTTTTGTGTAGGGTAATCCATAAACGGTGCTATGCTTTCACACCTGAACAATCGTTGCAAACTTGGAATTATGGGAATATGATGAAGAACCTTTCGAGGCACCATATTTGTTACTTGATCGGTTCGATATCTACTGATATGACATTGCATGCATTTTGTTTTTGACACATGTTGTCCATAATATATCATATGATCATTAGGGCATGCATCTATAGTTTGATACTCCATTCCAATGGATTTCATAATGGCATGTAAATATCGATATGTGTGAGGTAAAATATTTGACGATGGTAACAAAAATTCACCTAATAATCTATAACATAAAAAATAACTAGTTAATATAAAGAATATTAATCATAAATATTGCATTCTTATTTTACAAATTAATTAACATTAAAAAAAAGAGAAAAAAATCAACCTTTATGTATATGTGATGAAACATATTACATACCTTAGGATCTGTGTCATACATGTGTTCGACAAATGATTTATAACCTTTAAGTTCACCAACAACAATGTAGCAGAGAGAATATTTTCTCTTGAGCCTTTATGAAGTTGTTTATTTTCCTTTTCTATCAGAGGTTCATCATAAATATCATCACTGTCCCCATTCTCATTCGACTGAGTGAACAAGTCTTCGATCATTTGATTTGTCCCATCATCTTGAACTATGTTATTATTTTCATCTTCTTCCATGGGATCATTAACTTGATCTTCATTGTTCGCTTCATATTCCTCAGCTTGTACAACATCATTTCTACTACTTCTTGGTGCATTCTACATAAAGTTAGGGGGNGAGGAATGTTATTTTGTTAACAAAAATAGGCCATTCTGAGTAAATAGACCTAAGCTCTCCAAATGGATTAACACCATCAACTGCCAATGAAAGCTTAACATTATGAGGTTCATCTTTAAATTCTTCCCATTTTTCTTGAATTTCCCTAAATGTGTAACCTGCATCTGCAGGTATTCAAAGAACACCATCTCCACTTCTGTTTTGTGTAGGGTAATCCATAAACGGTGCTATGCTTTCACACCTGAACAATCGTTGCAAACTTGGAATTATGGGAATATGATGAAGAACCTTTCGAGGCACCATATTTGTTACTTGATCGGTTCGATATCTACTGATATGACATTGCATGCATTTTGTTTTTGACACATGTTGTCCATAATATATCATATGATCATTAGGGCATGCATCTATAGTTTGATACTCCATTCCAATGGATTTCATAATGGCATGTAAATATCGATATGTGTGAGGTAAAATATTTGACGATGGTAACAAAAATTCACCTAATAATCTATAACATAAAAAATAACTAGTTAATATAAAGAATATTAATCATAAATATTGCATTCTTATTTTACAAATTAATTAACATTAAAAAAAAGAGAAAAAAATCAACCTTTATGTATATGTGATGAAACATATTACATACCTTAGGATCTGTGTCATACATGTGTTCGACAAATGATTTATAACCTTTAAGTTCACCAACAACAATGTAGCAGAGAGAATATTTTCTCTTGAGCCTTTATGAAGTTGTTTATTTTCCTTTTCTATCAGAGGTTCATCATAAATATCATCACTGTCCCCATTCTCATTCGACTGAGTGAACAAGTCTTCGATCATTTGATTTGTCCCATCATCTTGAACTATGTTATTATTTTCATCTTCTTCCATGGGATCATTAACTTGATCTTCATTGTTCGCTTCATATTCCTCAGCTTGTACAACATCATTTCTACTACTTCTTGGTGCATTCTACATAAAGTTAGGGGGGAATTATAACTTTATAATTACAAACAATCATGCAAAATTAGTGTGTATAACAAATATTAAAACAATATAAAATTTTATAAATACAATCAATATAAATACAGATAATGATCAATATATAGCTAATTGCCATGGGGTGATATTCATTCGATCCCCCATCAATGTGCCCATATCTCCTACAATGTCTTTTAATTGTTCCTATTAAAATTATTACAAGACGTGTAATACATCATCTTTTGCAAGGGAAATAATGTTTATCGTCACCCTTTTCACCCTATTTACTTTTTTCCCACCTCTAGTATTTTCCGACATTCTTCCCCACAAAAAAAAATGATGATTGTATTATAAAATTGAGTGGTGTAATAGAATATCTATTATATTATTCTAATGCAATTGACATATGAAAATAAATCTATTTTTTGCTTGACAAGAACACCTTATACCTATTCTAAACCGTCATCATTATAGAAAAACTATCACAACATCTCTAAAATGCAACATATTTATTATTTTTTTCCATCGAAATTTCGACGACAGTTGACCAAATAAATGTTGACTTAGTAAAATAGTGGGTGACCGTTTGAAGAGATAAACTACTAGCACTACTATCATTGGTAGTGAGATGAAAATGTTGATTATTTGGGTTGGTTGTCATTGATGTCAATCCTTGAAGAAATTTTGGTAGCAAATTCCAGTAGCATAAAGGTTTGGGTAATGGACCCAAGTTTGTTTGATGTATAATAGTATGAGTTTTAATATATTTGAAGGTAAGACTATTCTATATGGATATTACATGTCATTCCATTTCCGGTGGTATGTGGAACGTCACATAACTCCTCATGTTTAGAGAGTTATGGCCATGTGAAGTTGGAGAACCCTCATGAGTCATCTAGAAACCCCAAAAGGTCAAAGTAGTCAAAGTGGTTGTAAAGAATAAATTATTTAAATAATACAATTCTATATGGATAGTACATGTGCAATTTTCGATGGTATGTGGAACGTCACATAACTCCTCACGGTTAGAGAGTTATGGCCATGTGAAGTTGAAGAACCCTCATGAGTCATCTAGAAGCCCCAAAAGGTCAAAGTAGTCAAAGTGGTTGCAAAGAAGAAATTATTTAAATAATACTATTCTATATGGATAGTACATGTCATGCCATTTTCGGTGGTCCAAGCAGTGAAACCTAGAGGAATTCCATAAAGACATTGAAGAACATTGTGTACTATTTTCATATCTTTATTCATTACAGGTACATAGTTATGATTATTTCAAGTTCGGGTTGTTGACTAATCCAAAATTAGTCATGTGAGACTAAAGTAAAGTTTGATGAAAATCCTAGTCTCTTGTTGTTAAAGTTAAGGAAGGTTTGCAGGTATGTGATCATGTACACTAGGTCTATTACAGAGTTACAAATCAAATTTGGATGATGAAATTGATGAGGGATTTTGGTTGAGGTACATGTTGGGTACATGGATGAGACAAGTAGTTGATGAGTTGGCACATACATGAGACCATGTATAGTTAATGATGTTGGTACATATTGATGAGTCATAGTTTATGTGTATTTGATGCATGATTGGTACATATATGGTGCATGGTTAATGCACTCGTTGATGGTACAGGTTGGTGCATGGTTGATGAACTTGTTTATGGTACAAGTTGATTACAGGTTGTTTGGTACAGGTTTACAACGATATATCTCACAGTGATAGTGTGACAGTGGTTCCATCATTCTACTTCTACGTCAGGGTGGTTGGATGAGGCAAGGACAGGTGGTTGTAGCCGGAGAACATAGGGGGTTGTAGCCTCCTTATGGTTGTAGCCTCCTTCTAGTTGTAGCCAGAGAATCGGGGAGTTGGAGCTTCCCTCGGGTTGTATCCTGAGAAACTAGGGGGTTGGAGCCTCCTTCCAGTTGTAGTTGGAAAACAAAGGAAGTCAGTGCTTCTAATGAATGTAATTCTTAAAGACTTATAAGAAAAAGAATTCTATGGTTTTCTCCTGCTTTGGGTTTCCACGTAAAAACATTGGTGTATTTTGTATGTGTATGATTGCTCATTTGTTCATTGTTTATTTACTCTACAACTATTGGATGATAATTCTACATTGATATAACACTTTCATTTTATTGTTAAAAAGGATTAAATTGCTCTACTATTGATTCACCCCTCCTCTCAATAATCCAACAGAAACTAGAGATAACGTCTGTATTGAGACGAAAATAGAGATATCGTCTATATTAAGGAGAATATAGAGTAATAGTCAGAATTGAGACGCATCTAGAATTCTGTCGCAAGTCTGACGAATGCGGGCATGATTGCAAAAAAATTGAAAAATTGAAATATTTATCTTGTATTTTTCGACAATACGACCGATTTTGTCTGTACCGTTGGAAATAGTTCATCGAAATTTTTTCAATATGTAGTAGTGTGTATATTAGAGGAAAAGGTTGTCCTCATTTTTGGTGATTTTGAGAGGACTAGTTCTGTGCTTAGTTTTGGTGACTTTGAGAGGGCTGGTTTTGGTCCTAAGATTTAGAGAATTGGATAAAGTTACATAATAGAAATATTGTGTCTCTTGTGTATTGATGATTCATATATGATATTGTTGTTTCCGTTCCATATGTTTTTCAGTCAATAATTTCAGTGTAACGTTGTTTAGTGATAGTTAGATCACTAGGAAACAATTTTCAGATCTGAAATTAGTCACATAGACTTGCATGTGAAAATTGACATGGTATCAGATCTTGGGATTTGAAGAGAAGGCGATTATCTTGAGACACTTTGGTGGCTAAAACATTGGAAGAGTGTTGTACCTATTCTTTTTCTTGTTTTGAGCAGGTCAAGCTGGTGAATACATTGAAGCTTGAGGATAGTTTGGAAAGGGAAACCAATTTTAGGGCTTGGAAGAGAATTTTCTCAAGGAGTATGTTGAGGATGTGGTTCGTAGCCCAACTGATCTAGTAGATTTGGCATTCCATAAGAAGAGGGAAGTGAAGGCCAAGTGGGTATTGCTAGAGTCTATGAAGGACCACTTGATTCCTCACATTTTCGAGAAAGTAACTTTCAAGGATATGTATGACGCTTTGGTGGGTATTTACCAAAACAATAATACTGGAAGGATACTACACTTGAAGCACCAACTTCAGATTGTCGGGATGACTAGTGAGGGAAAAATTTTCAGTTATCTCATGAATATTACTTAGATATGAGAACATCTCACAACTATTGGTGAGAAAATACATGATGTTGAGTTGGTGAATGTATAATTAAGAGATCTTACCAAGTCCTGGGAGCCATTTGTGCAGGGGATCTGTACATGAGACAATTTGTTAGACTTTGACAAACTATGGAAAGGTTGTATCAAGGTGGAGACCCGATTAGTATCCAGAGATGATATGGATGGTGTAGTAAATTGTAGTAGCGATGAGAACTAGGCCCTTGCAGCTTGCACTAGGAAGGGAAGAAGGGTTTCTCTAGATAGAAGAGGTTCATCAGGGAGAAGGGATTCTCATGAGAGGAAACATCTCCAGAGTCGAGATGGAAGAAGGATCTTATTAAGATCAAAATTTTTGAGTGTCATGATTTTGGGCACTATGCTTCACAGTGTCCACACTGGAGGGGAAGAGGAAGAAGGCAACAAGAATCAACAATAGAGGTTGATGAGGTTGCAGATAGGTTGCAGAGGGATATCTTATTGGCCTTCACCCTTTCAAGTAAGGGTGTCATATGACAGATTCTAGAGAGTTGTTTGACACTCTCACAAAGATTGGCTCAGACTTATGTGTGTAGCTTGGTACAAGAGCTAAGAATTCAGTACGAGGATCTGGTACTGTATCGTTTTGATTGGATTTAGGAGAAATACTCAGGGTGTAGAATGTGTTGTGGGTACCAGAACTCAAGAGGCATGTCCTCCCAATCTTAGAGATTGAGAGGAACATATATCATGTATTTTTTGAGATGAACATGTAATACTTGTGCCGAGATGGTCTGGCTTCAGATCAACAATGGTTCTTGGAGTTAGGGATGGAAACCTATATAGGTTGAGGGGCCATCCTATGAGTGTTGTGACCAGTAGGAGCAGAGATATGGATGAGGAGGAGATAGTCGATCCATGAGTGGTGAGGCAGATGACCCCATCAATGGTACATACTCAAATGGAGCTAGAGTTCAGAAGGAGTCACCCGTTAGGATCCAGGAGGGAGGAGAAGCCTCCCAGGACCATGCATAGGAAAGTGGATAGGGAGTATATGGCCTCGGGGGTTGTGAAAACTTAGAGGGAGTCAATTTTAAGGAGGAACATGCGATCTCAAAGTGAGCCTAATCTCATGGAGATTCCGTTGGATCTTAGGGAGAGATGGTCATTTAGAGGGACTTTCCCCTTAGGTTCAAATTAGAGAGAGACATCTTCCAGGACCAAGAGACAAGTGTCATGGGTTGAGGAGGCTAGATAGGAGCTTCAGAGGTAGGAGGATTATAGGGCATGTGAGACCTCCATGGATGATACACTTGTCTCAGTAGGATTTTCTATAGTGACAGAGGAGGCATCCAGTGAGAAGAACTGGGGAGTAGGATTTGCTTCAGTCACAGGGGGAGCATCCAGTGAGGAAGATTACATAGTAGGATTTGATTCAGTGACCGAGGATGCGACCAGTCAAAATTGTTTTTTCTCAGTGATCAAGGATGCAATCAGTCAGACATATTTTGTCTCAGTGATCGAGGATGCGACCAATCAAAAATATTTTTCCTCAATGGCCGAGAATGTGGCCAGTCAAACATACTGGACAATAAGATGTGCTCTAGTGACTATGGATTCAGTTAGTCAGATAAAATTGATAGCATGAATTGTGACTGTGAAAGAGTTCATATATCCATTTTCCACATTGACAGAGGGAGTAGCTAGTTTGGACTACTTCTGGAATAAAGATGAGGTGGTAGATCGAGAGTTATATCTACTATGTAGCTTAGAGGGGGTGTTGATTTTTTTGTAGCTTCAGTAGGTATTCCCACTAAAGGCCAAGGTGCTAGGCATGTGGGAATTTTTGTTGGCACCAATTTTGAATTTTGTTTCAGTGAAATCAACCTAGAAATTAGGCTAGGGCATCATGAGAAAGTTGATGGGATTTGTGGGTTTGTGTGTGGGGTGCCACACCCACAAAGAGGATTGAAATATTCTAATTAATTGTTGAGTTTATGAAAGTCTCCTGAACTCACTCATTGGACTCCTATATAAAGGAGAGATGTCATTGTGACATTAGATCATCATTGTGGAAGAATCGAGTTGGAATAAGTGAGTCTACCCTTGTGCCTAGGAGGATTGGTGATCTCGACAAGGGAAAGTTTGCAAGGTGGTGATTATGGCCCTGAAAAGAGAAGTGAAGAAGGTCACAAGCATGGAGAGAATTTTTTTTGCCCTACGTGGTTTGCACGAGGATGAAGTGTGTATATACGCGGACTACAGAAGGATGAATTGTGTATAGGGTATACACGATTTGCAATGGAGAAAACAATGTATGTCTATGGGTTGCTAGTTGGTGAATCACGTATTTGGTTTTCTAGGAAGGTACAGATCCATACAGGCTGATAGGTGATGTCAGTAGGTCATACATGTGATATACAATATATTCTTGGGCATAGGATATTTCTAGATATTTTTGAGGTTTGTTTTTCTTGTTTGTATATTGGAGGACACGGTTGTCCTCGGATTTGGTGATTTTGAGAGGAGTAGTTTCGTCCTCAGTTTTGACGACTTTGAGAGGATTGGTTTTGGTCCTCAGATTTGGAGATTTGGATAAAGTTACAAAACATAAATATTGTGTCTCTTGTGTATTGATGATTCATCTCTAATCTTGTTGTTTCCACTGCATATTTTTTTTAGTCAATAATTTTAGTGTAAATTTGTTCAGTGATAGTGAGCTCACTAGGAAGCAATTTTCAGATCTGAAATTAGTCACATGGAGTTGCATGTGAAAATTGACACCCTACAACTCTCGTTGCTGCCAAGATCAATGCCAGAAATATTTATGGAAATTGGAATCACTCAGGGAAGCCCAATGCACTAAACAACCACAGGAAGAAGGATAACCCTAAATAGAAAGAAACTCTTGCCACATATCCCATTCTTGAGGCTATTTTTGGCCTTTTGGACCAACTAGAAAAGTTGAAAATGACTACCTATGACTCAAAGGGTAGGATGGTGTAGTTGGAAAGAGACCAAAATCATAGCAAGCTTCAATAGAAGAACAAACGCAAGGGTCCACCTTCGAATCAGATACCTCCTACATCATTGAAACCTACCAACATGATAGAGGGTGGACGTCCTTATTTTTTCAAGGCTTTCCAAAGTTTCCATGATGGAAGGACTTGTTCCCTCTACATGAGAATGTATCATGCAAATGGTCATAATAGCAAGCCAAATTTGGACACTTGCAACGATTTTCTTGATGGAATAGATATCCCATAATGGGTAGTCGATGAAGGATGAGGAAGAAAGAGAAAACATAATATTTGGAAAGATTCCTTCCCAAGAAGAGATACATCAAATGATTGAAAAGGGAGTTGCATTCTATCAAAGATAGAGGAATAGTCTTTCGTAGGATCAACTAGGACCTCCCAAGCCTCTAGAAAAGGATAACCAAGTTGCAAAATCAATAAAACCTAAGACCAAGATTATGCAAAGAGATCACCGAACAAGCAATTTTCTAAAAAGGAATTTGGATGTAACAAGATGGATTAATAATCCTAATATTCTTGTTCTTTTCACCGAGTTGGAAAATATCCCTTCCATGAAGAATCAAATCAAATAATTTTTAGGGCTTGAACCTGTTGGGTATGTGTTATATTCTTTGCACGAGACAAAGTGTTAGAGGGGGGGTGCAGGGGTTCGGGGGCAGCGCCCCCGATTTTTTTTTTTTCCGGGCCGACATATTTCCGGGACCACATGATATTAGGTGGTTTTTTGGCACATGGTTTTTTGCCGATGGTTTTCTATTTTCGGTTAAGGAATTAGGGTTTTGGACTAATCCAGGTCATAGGGTTAGGGTTTTGGATGCCGCTGGCTCCTATATGTATATTGTATTGTAAACAATGTAACACAATGTATGAATATAATATATGTTGCTTTTCTTGGTTTGGGTTTCCAGGTGAAAAATCTCTGTGTAATGTTTCTATTTTCCATTGTATCTTTTCTGTTCTTTTCTG
>SNQJ01S0038745.1:17392-29198 GCA_010110895.2 Picea sitchensis
CATATCTTACTATGTGAATATAAATGTGAATATAATTGTAGATACCATTAGCAATATATTATCTATACTATTTTTAAAACATTTTAATTTCTTACTATGAATTACTCTCTTGCATTGTTTTCATGTATTCAAACTTAAGCAGGTATTTGCTACCATGTAACCTTGTTTTATCTACACATAATTACAATTTCAATAAATATTACCAACCCTATACAAATTTGAGTAGTTCACAAATGGCTGTAAATCTCTGTACCTACAAATGATCATTACATCAATATCTGCTCTGCGTCACTCGTCATCATATCCACAAACTCCTCAAAATCCACGAGCCCGTCAGAATTCTTATCGACCTTACAGATCATCTGTTCAACATCGTCCCCGTCCGCTAATCTCAGCCTGGTGAGCACGCTCTTCAACTCCACCGCGGAGATAAAACCGTCGCCGTTCTCATCGAACACCTTGAACGCATCCTTCAATTCCTCTTCCTTCTCTTCCCCAGTCACGCCCTCCGTCCCCGGGGCGTGGTAGCGCGAGAACTGGTGTCCCAACGACCGGTCTAGCGCAGCAAACCCGTCGAAGTCCAGCCCGCCGGCCCGGTCCTCCATGAAGCCGCGGATCGTCGGTTCCAGATCGGGCAGTGGGATGGTCAATCCGAGCCTCTCCAGTGCATGGCCGAGCTCGTCGACGGAGATCTGCCCGTCGTCATTATAGTCGAAGGCGTCGAAGATTTTCTTCAGCCTCACACTGTTCATGCTTCTGCTCTGCAGCTTGAATGATCGAGAGGGCCGGATAGTCTGCCTCCTGCTCTGCAGCCTGAATGACCGAGAGGGCCGGGTAGTCTGCCCATCCGGCGACCCGTATGCGGCCGATGGGGGCATCTTCTGTTGATCAGATGGCTGTGAAAGGGACGGAACCTCCAGGGACCTGTAAGGCCGCAACTGTCGATAAGATATAGATACAAATAGCAAAAGGAAATGGGATCCAAACGCACCAATGTCTCTTCTGTAAGCCTAAAAAAATAGATCTCGATTACCAAAACTAATGAAGTTGAGCGGCTGCAACAGAGGACCCTGGTTTGGTCTTTGTAATCAATGATTCGTTTGTATGTTGAATTACGGATCCTTCACCGAGAAATTTTTAGGGGTAAACACGGATTGGTAATCGGTATTTGTGGTCAAGAAGTTTGTAGTTACAGAGTAATAGCCAACATTTTAGACTTGCCTGGTTCTCAATACGATGGTTCTCAATACGTGCTTGGCTGGTGCTTGGAAGGGTCCAATCCGCGTAAGCATCTTCCCTAGAAGGTCATCTAATCCGCGTAGGCCGATTTCGTGGAAGGTCATTGTTCAACATTTAAAAGAAACGAGTCCAGAGAAAATGAAGATGGGCAGTAGTTACTGGGGATATAAGAGCCGTTTCAAAGTAGACTAGCGTACTCTCTATACAACGCGAAAGGGAACGGTTGGATCGATTCAACGACGTAAAACCATGCCCTCTCTAGATTCTTTGTTTCACCAGATTTGGACAATAACGAAGTTTTATTGCGTCGGGATGGAACGAGCTTGTGCTATTTTTTAATGTTCCAGATCGTTGCAGTGTAATGAAAATGGATAAACGCACTTTGCCTGCGTAAAATCAACACCAAATTAAAACGACTCTATCACTGTCAAAGTCCGTGGGAAAACACAAAGACTTATGTGGTAAGGTGGACAAGGTCAAACTTTGACAAATGGAGAGGTAAAAAAGGTCATGTGCCTAGCTCATTTCATCAAAATTTTCTACATACTCTGTCTTGAATTTACCTACATACTCCCAAGAGCTTACCCGTTATATAATTGCACATGGTTTTTTGCCAATGGTTTTCTATTTCCACTTAAGGAATTAGGGTTTTTGACTAATCCATGTCATTGAGTTAGGGTTTTGGATTCCGTTGGCTCCTATATGTATATTGTATTGTAAACAATGTATAATGATGAATGAATATAGAATATGTTGGTTTTCCCACTTTGGGTCTCCAGGGGAAAAATCTCTGTGTAATGTTTGTATTTGTCATTGTATCTTTTCTGTTCTTTTACTGAAAATATGTTTGCAGTAAATATTGTACAAGGTTAAAATTTACATTTGGTATCAGAGCTTTGTTGGCTTCAAGGGGGCACCTTTGCAATCAAGGGTTTGGCTCGGGACTGTGATAAGCCTTGTTACAATGGGAGATCTGTGGTATTGATTTTTTCAGGTGAAAAATAATGGCAAGCAATTCAAAGATGGAGATCGAGAAGTTTAATGGAAAAAGTTTTGAGCTGTGGAAGTTCAAGATAGAATATTTGTTGGTGGACAGAGATCAGTGGATTGCAGTAAATCTAGGTATTGCACCTATAGGAACTTCAACAGATGACTGGAAAAAGTTGAATCGTAAGGCAAAGAACACAATTCAACTGTGTCTCTCCGATTCGGTACTACTGAATGTGTTAGAGGAAGCTACAACCAAGGATTTATGGGAAAAGTTTGGGAAGTTGTATCAGTCTAAGTCCCTAGTAAATAAACTATTCCTGAGAAAGAACTTGTATAACCTGAGGATGAGAGATGGAGACTCGGTGGCAGATCATTTGAATGCCTTCAATATTGTGGTAAGTCAGTTAGTATCTGTTGAGATTAAAATTTCAGATGAAGATAAATGTATCAATTTACTGTGTTCTTTACGAGACTTGTGGGATAGTTTGGTTGCGGCCATAGGTAGTAATACAACTTCCTTGAAGTTTGATGAAGTGGTCTCATCCTTATTGTCGGAGGTGATGAGACAAAATAATATGGAAGGATAGAGCATAGACGCATTATTTGCAAGATGACGTTCCCAAGAAAGAAATAGATCTAAGTTCTCAAGTGGGAGATTTAAGTCTAAGGGTAGATCTAAATCTCCTGAAAAGTTTGTAAAGGTATGTTGGAGATTTGGAAAAGAAGGGCACTACAAGAAGCAGTGTAGATCCAAAGTTGAGAAAAAGAAGGGATCCGAAGAATCTCCTTCTACAGAAGAAAATACCTCCAAGGAGGAAGGAGGGGATGTGTACTTGGCTTCTTCAAGCACACATGCAGATCATGATGAATGGTTGGTTGACTCTAGTGCATCCTTTCATATGATTCTCCATAGGGAGTGGTTCTGCGAATATGAAAGGTATGATGGAGGTAATGTTTTCTTAGGTGATGATTCGACAACCAGAATCATAGAAAGAGGAAAAGTCAAGTTGAGGCTCATAGATGGAAGGATTAGAACACTGCCTAGTGTTTTGGACATCCCAGGTTTGACAATAAATTTGATTTATGTAAGAAAAATGGACAATGCAGGGGTAAAAACAATATTTGAAAAGGAAACATGTAGGATGGTTCGAGGAGAAATGGTGTTGTTGAATGGATTTTGATTTGGAACTCTGTATAAGATGCAAAGAAGCACTATTATTTATGGGTGTAATAGTTCCACTGTTCCTGATATTGGAGTTGAAGAAGAAAGAACTCCTACGGTCTCTAGAGAAAATGTTATGATGTGGCATCAAAGACTAGGGCATATCGGAGAGAAGGGTCTTTGACTACTACACGGTAAAGGTATGGTTGAAGGTATGTTTAACTGCTCTTTGGATTTTGATTTCTATGAACATTGTCTATATGGGAAGCAGAATCGGGTAAGATTCCCCTCTGGTGCAATGAGGGAAGAAGGAATTTTACAACTAGTTCATAGTGATGTTTTTGGACCTGTGTCGGTCCCATCATTGGGAAAGTCTGTGTACTATGTCTCATTTATAGATGAATTCTCGAGGAATACTTGGATATATTTCCTCAGGAAGAAATATGAAGTCTTTGACAGATTTAAAGAGTTTAAGGTTCTTGTTGAGAATCAAATAGAGAAAATAATTAAGGTGTTGAGGACAGATAATGGTGGAGAGTTCTGCGGGAATGGATTTGAAAAATTATGTAAGAAGTATGGTATATCAAGGAAAAAGACTACTCCATACACACCTCAACAGAATGGAGTTTCTAAAAGGAAGAAAAGGACGTTGATGGAAAAATCAAGGTGCATCCTCAGTGGTTTCGAGTTAGGACAAGAATTCTAGGCAGAGGCAGTGGGTACTGCATATTATCTGGTCAACAACTCACCCTCATCAGCGTTGGATGACAAGACTCCACAAGAGGTATGGACTGGTAAGGAAACTTTTCTCACACATCTCAAGGTATTTGGCTGCGATGCATATGTTGATGTTCCAAAGGAAAACATGAGTAAGCTAGATAAGAAGGCTGAAAAGTGTATCTTTATTGGATATAAAGATGGTCTCAAAGGTTATAATCTTTGGAATCCAGAAACTAAGAAGGTAGTGTATAGCTGAGATGTGGTATTTAGAGAAATGAAGAATGTTGTTAAATAGGAAGTCCTACCAAGTAAGGAAGAACCAGAGAAAATAGAGTTTGATTTAAAGGATGATGAATCAGACTCTATAGAAGAACAAGAATTAGAAGAAGAAGAACCTCATACTCCATTATTGAGGAGATTGGTTCAAGAAAGAAGGCTACTAGAAATGTATACTCCATCTGATTTGTGTTCAAATTTTACTTTGTCTATTATTGATGATGATCCTAGAACTATCAGGGAGGCAGTGGATTCAGAGGATGGAAATCTCTGGAAAAGGGCCATGGACGAAAAAATGGCATCTTTGGATAAGAATGAGGCTTGAGATCTAGTGGAGTTGTCAATTGGAAGAAATCCCATTGACAACAAATGGGTATTTAAAAATAAGCTGAATGCAGAAGGAAAAGTGGAGAAATACAAAGCTCGGTTAGTAGCAAAGGGTTATTCCCAGGTTGAGGGAATTGATTTTGGTGAGATTTTTTCTCTTGTTGCCAAGTTAACCTCTATAAGGTTTATGTTATATGTTGGTGTTGCATTTGATTTTAAAGTAGAACAGATGGATACGAAGACAACATTCCTACATGGGGATCTGGAAGAACAAATCTATATGAAGCAATCAAAAGGTTATGTTGTGAAGGGAAAGAAGGAGCTAGTATACAAGCTAAAAAAGTCCCTGTATGGTTTAAAATAATCACCAAGGATGTCCTATAAAAAAATGATACTTATATGCTGGGAATTGGCTTCACAAGAAGCAAAGAGGATCACTGTGTGTATTATAAATTAATTGGTGATGATTTGATTTATTTGGTCTTGTATGTGGATGACATGTTGCTGATAGGAAAAAACAAGGAGATTATCCAGGATGTGAAAACTCAGTTGTCCTCTAAATTTGACATGAAGGATCTCGGTGCATCAAATTCCATTTTGGGCATGGAAATTAAAAGAGATTGAAAAAAGAGGAAAATATGGTTAAATCAGAGAAAATATGTTGAGACAATATTGCAGAGGTTTAATATGTAGGAATGTAAACCGGTCAAGGTTCCTATTCCTGTTGGGGTAAAGTTATATGTGGATCGGTGTCCTAAGACATAGGAAGAGGAGGAGGACATGTCTCATTTTCTATATGCGAGTGTAGTTGGGAGTTTGATGTATGCAATGATCTGAACTAGACCAGACATTACACATGCAATGGGAGTTTTGAGCATGTATATGTCAAAACCAGGGAAGGAGCATTAGACAACAGTAAAAAGGGTTTTCAGGTATTTTCATGGCAATGCTAGCTATGGATTGTGCTACGAAGGAAGACCAGAATTGGACAGAGTGGTGGATATACATGGCTTTGTGGATGCAGACTTGGCTAGAGATCTGGATCGTAGGAGATCTACAAGTGGGTATGTGTTTAACCTGTTTGGAGGAGCAAAAGACAGGCTGTAGTGGCACTTTCAACTACAAAAGACGAATACATGGCAACCACTCATGCAAGTAAGGAAGCAATATGGTTACAAAGATTGTGTTCAATTATTGGGTTGGTACAACAAGCTGTAAGGATATATTGTGACAGTCAGAGTGCAATTTTTTTGGCGAAGAACTCGACTTATCATTCAAAGACAAAGCATATTGATATTCAATATCACTTTGTGAGAGACATGATTGAAGAAAAGAAAGTATTGATGATGAAGGTGGACACTTTGAAGAATCTTACATATTCATTAACAAAATATGTGAGAATTGAGAAGTTCTCTTGGTGTAGAGGATCCATGGGCATTACTGCCCTAGATTGTTGACTATGTAACCCTGTAACCCCCTGTATGCAAAAAAAACAACAAGTGGGAGAATGTTGGGAATGTGTTATATTATTTTCACAAGTCACATATTTTTTCTACCTTGGGAAACCTTTCACATATTTAGGTGGTTTTTTGGCACATGGGTTTTTGCCGATGGTTTTCTATTTCCGGTTAAGGAATTAGGGTTGTTGACTAATCCAGGTCATTGGGTTAGGGTTTTGGATGCCGTTGGATCCTATATGTATATTGTATTGTAAACAATGTATAATGATGAATGAATATAGAATATGTTGGTTTTCCCAGTTTGGGTTTCCAGGGGAAAAATCTCTGTGTAATGTTTGTATTTTCCATTGTATCTTTTTTGTTCTTTTACTGAAAATCCATTTGCAGTAAATATTGTACAAGGTTAAAATCTACAAGAGGAGGACAAAATTTCTAACTTATATTTCAACTCTGACGTAGATTGTAGAACCAATGGAAAAACCAAGTTTCAAAATGGTGAGTCTAAGTGGGAAATAAAGGACAAGGATCTTGATAAAATACCAAAGAATAGCATTGATGCCAAAAGAATGCAACACAAATTATATAATGGGAAATCACACCGCGAGAGGGGATCTGGTGGTATTCCTTATTTTTTGTCCTCTGATTTAGATCAAGGCACCTTTTCTATGGATGTTGGATGCTCTGTTGTCAAAAGTAGAGCTGAGGTCAAGGAAATTGCAAGAAACAAGAAATGTGCATATTTAGATTATCACAGACAACAAGTGAAGAATATACTAAAAAAAAAATTAGGAAATACCTTTTCTCATGAAGAAGACCTTGAATTTCAAAAATTGAGGAAAGAAGAAGAACAAAAAGACATGGTAGAACCTCAAAAATGTATGATCATGGTGTCAACCAAAGGAGAACTAGATGCACTAATTTCCTCAACAAAGGATGGGATCCTTAAAGTGCATAAACTAATTATTAACCCTCAAGCTATAGTAGGTCATCCTCAAATTTCAGATCAAGTAACTAAAGTAGATAGTTTGTCTCAACAACTTGATTGGGATAGACTATTAATAATAATTGAATTCTACTAGTGGGAGAATCATAGTCTTCAAATATAATTAAAAGGGATGACTCAACAATAAAGACTATTCAAGAAAAGTCAAGTGTCATGTTTTGAGTATATATTGTGGATATATATTGTGCATGTGCTTTAACAAAGGAAAAAATGTTTGAGATAATGCCACTAGGGAGAAGAAACTTTATTCTATAACCATTGAAGATTACCTCATTAAATGGCAGAACCCTCCAAAGGAAGATGTGTATTGGAAGACAAAAATACTCACCAAAAAAAAAATCTGCAAAAAAAACTTACAAATCCCATGCTTCCGCCACAAACAAATATGCTAAATAATCACCAACAAATCCAGAGTCAAGGTGAAATTCCATAGGAAATAAAAATTCATTGCTTTGAGGACAAAACAAATTTGAAGAGGGATGCAATGTTATAAATATAAGCCTAAATAGAATAATAGAATAATAATAGAATAAATGATAAATAAATTAAGTAAGAACATAATAACAAAATAAATAATCTAATAATGAATTATAAAGCCATGACTATTCATAAAATGGTGCTTTGGATAAATTTATCTATATCTATGTAACAATGCAACAATGCAACAATGGGAAGGACAAATAGCTACTAAGAGGAAATTTATTGTCATAACTATCGTCCCTCATTGAGGTACAATAAATGATCATGAAGTTATTTTATTACAAAGCCTAATGGTAATTCCCAAGGTATACGTATTTGTGGTTCCACTAGTCATGCCATTGTTGGCATTTTGCATTGAAGCTTTGGGTCATTTGGTGTATGTTGGGGTAATTTCAAGCTTGCTAATGTTTTGAAGTTCTTATTTTCCCACAATTGAGTTTGTGAATGAAACGGTCTAGTTGAAATATTTTCAATTTGCATTAATTGTAAGAGGTTGGTCTATATTGAACTAGTCAACATTGCTTATATGTTGGACATATCAAACAAAAGTTTTTTTAGGCAGCATTATAGATATCGAACTATGAACATCATATTTTCTACTCAGAAAGTGAATTTGGTAGACATCAATGTAATATTATATTTTCTTGATAGCCATGGTTTAAATTTTAAACCCCATGATAAACAAACACAAAAGTACCCATGATGTGAATCCATAAATACTATGTTTACTATAATAACTACAATATTTTTAGTGAGGGGAATTGTAACACCCCCTTTCCTAAACCTATGATGATAGGTAATTAATCATGATTAATGATTTCCATGTAATGGCATATAAACATTGTAATTTTATTATTGTTGATTTAAAATGCCAACAACTGATTGTGTGGTGAAGCCTTGAATGTACGAGCCATTATACCATGAGAGGGAGTAATGAGGGGGAAGGAAGGGGGTTTATATGTAAATACCCCAAGCCACCTTGGTGAATAACGTAAAGGAGATGATATTATTTCCTCTAAACTTACAGTTGAAGACAAACAGTTAATGGGAAGGACTTGGTAGTTGAACAACCCAAAATGAATGCAGATATGGAAAATATGGCTAGGACAACATCGAATGCCAAGCCAAAGGTACAACAGAGTAACAGGTATGCATCCATATTGACCCACATGTTTCCTTCTTACATAATAAAAGAAGGGACAAGTCGAGAACCTTCCTGAGGGGATTACATGTAGGGGATGCATAAGGGGGAAGGAGACACAAGGGGAAAATAATCGAGGAAAAGGGGGCAGAAAATGAATGCATGAAGGAGTGCAGAGAATCCCCTGATGGTATCATGGCTTGGCACGGGGGTGGCCAAAATGCGGAGAGTGATTTCTTCTGAGCCTATGGTAGGGTGGAAAGGTGGACACCCATAATCGGTGATCAGGGGATCAAATTTTGCTCAAAAATTCAAAGTGCTCAGAATCGCTTCAAACCGGATGAGAGCATAGGCCTCGTCGTTGCGAACCCAACGCAACTCGTTTCGTCTCAAACAGACGGTGGGAGCGAGAGATATTGCAATCTGTTCATAAAGTCAAACAGGCAAAAAAAATGATGCTGACTGTACAGTCCGTACAGGCTGACGTGTCAGGGCCGTACGACTGTATGATGACGTGGTAGAGTTTGGTTGGCAGTTGAGGGTGAATGATATCTCGACACGTGGCATTGTGTGGTCAAATGATTGGGTTCCACGTGGCACCCCGGTATTGTTGATTGTTTTGTTTGTTAAAATGTATTGGAGTCCGTGGGGTTCGACCCCCGAACCTCCCCACCATGAAAAGCCTTCACAACATCCGCCCGACCATTGTACCGCCAATTGTTTCTTATTACATATTTGTGTTTTATTGTATTTAAGTTCACATATTATTGTATATGGCGGGGGGTCGGGCCGGGGCTTAGCCCCGACCCGTGGTTTTGTTACATAACATATGACCTGTGGTAATATTGTGTGCGGGGGTTGTTACGATGGGATGGAGCCCCTGGTCGCGTACTTTTATATATCTAACCACCACATTGCATATGGAGTGTGTATTTCAAACAACCATGTGACCATACGAAGAGCGCAGAGGGGCTTAAGTTTCAAATGGTTGGAAAACAGTTTGGTTTTAAAGCCCGAGGTCATATTGTAGCTTCCCATGTGCCCAGGTGCTAGGCGGTTAGGGGATGACGCACCCATAACCATCCTATAGTTTGCACCATTGGCGCAGTTGCACCCGGTGCTGGGTTTTTATGCTATATATTGCGTGTGTGCCAGGTTCATTTGAGAAGGGTGTGTTTTGTAGATGCAGAGACAACAAGCTTGAAGGGGGGACTTCCAGGAGGCCTAACTTCTTCGTTTTTCGACTGATTGAGGTGCTGAAAAAGCCCAGCTAGGGTTTTTTGGACGCTCTGAAACCATTGGAGCAGTTAGTTGGTCATTTTGAGCATTGTAAGGCATGTTTTTGAGCACTTTTGAGCAATTAATAATAATGATCCATTGGAAGCTGGACCAGGAGATGTAGGCTGCCCAAGAGAGGGGTGAACTCCTTTATCAATTGCTGTGTTTATATGCTTATGTTCATTGATTATGCTGCTGTCTATGTGTATTTTGCATGAGTAATCCCTTAATTTATGTGTTGCAAAATTGATTCTTTTTCTTTAAACACATAACATTTACATTGCAATAATTTCAAGATTTTCAAGTCTTCTTCATTTTTAGATCAAGTTGGTATCAGAGCACTGGTTTTTGAAGACTTGATTGTTTGCAAGTGTTTGTTTTTGATGCTCACAAGGTTGAAACTCACAAGAGGATAAGGTCAACTTGTGGAGCCAAGTTCGCATCCGACAAGGAGGAAGCATATACCATCACCGCAAGTTACAGGGAGGCATTCACCAAGCATGGCTCATGCAGAAAGTCATGAACGTGTTCCTACAGAAGATGAAGATCTTAGAAAGGCTGTCATGGAGATGAGAGAGATGATGAAGATCTTGATGGAAAGGAACATATTGTCGCAAGGTGAAGGCTCCAATCCTTCAAGGCATAAGGGAAACAATGGTGAAAAAACTCCAGACAAAAATGGAGGGAATGGTGCTTCTACACCACCCTCTCCACCACCACCATCATCTTCTTCTTCTACTAGTTCAAGACCTCTTTTGAATTCTCCAAGGGGACATGGTAAAACTCCTTCACAAATTCCTTCATTAAAGCTTGATATAAAATTTGAATTGCCAATATACAATGGAGAAGTTAATGCTAAGAAGTTAGATAATTGGATACGTCAAATTGAAGTATATTGTAGAATACAAAAGATTCAAGATGATGAAACCAAAATTCAGCTTGCTTCGTTAAGATTAGATAGTGCAACACTTATTTGGTGGGAATCCAAGACTCAGGAGGATATGAAAAAGCATGGTAAAATTTTGATTTCTTGGAATGATTTCATTATTGCAATTAAAAAACATTTTATCCATTGGCATATAAACAAAAAGCAACTATGGAATGGCAAAATTTTAGACAAGCTAAAGGACAGAGTGTGCAAAGCTTTACTCAGGAATTTAGGATAAGAGCTTTGGTTTTGGGAGTAGATTTGTCTTCTCAGGAAACTTTGCTCAAATATATTGGAGCTTTACATAGTTATTTGAGACATACTATACTCATGTTTAATCCTTCAAATCTAGATGAAGTTTGTGTACATGCTACTCATTTGGAAGCAAGAGGAAGGAACGACACTCATGAGGGTAACAAGAAGACGTTTAGCCATGGAGATAAGGGAAAGAAGAAGTTCAAGGGAAATGGGAGAAAGAATGACGTTGTGAAGAAAGAGGAAGAAAAGTTCACATGTAAACACTGTTCAAAATATGGCCATGATGAAGACCATTGTTGGAAGCTTCATCCTGAAAGAAGACCCAAAAAGTTTGGCAACAACAACAAAGGGAAGTCAAAAACTGTTGCGATTGTTCAACAGGATTTAGGTTCGGATTCGGGTGATGAAACGAAGATCACAACCATGGGTTACCAAGGTAATGGTTCTATTGCAAGAACTAGCTCTTCAAGTAATAATAATGTCAATGTAACTCAACAAGAGAAAGCGAGAATTGAACTTTTTCACATAAGGGTTGTTTCAAAGC
>SNQJ01S0038745.1:31105-68066 GCA_010110895.2 Picea sitchensis
TTTGCCTCCTTATATGCAGATGTATGCAGTTGTTAATGTTGAGAATTTGAAGTTGTATGAGCCTCCGTTGATTGATGATCAAGGAGAGAACGTTCAGATTCCTTCTATAGATGCTTTTTCTCCAGAGTATCTTACAGAACTGCATGAAGACACCATCCTTGACAGGAGAATGCGAACTTCAAAACGAGGAAATGTGAAGTATCTTCGAGTTGGTCTTAAAGGGATGAATCCAAGAAAATCCAAGTGGATTGAGGTTGGAAGGGTGAGGGAACTATACCCTCATCTTCACATAGGCTGAAAATAGTCTTCTGGAGGTCCAAAAGCTTTCCAATGGGGAGGTGTGATCAGGGGATCAAATTTTGCTCAAAAATTCAAAGTGCTCGGAATCGCTTCAAACCAGATGAGAGTGTAGGACTCGTCGTTGCGAACCCAACGCAACTCGTTTAGTCTCAAATGGACGTCGGGAGCGAGAGATATTGCAATTTGTTCATAAAGTTAAACAGGCAAAAAAAAATGATGCTGACTGTACAGTCCTTACAGGTTGACGTGGCTGGGCCATATGACCATACGATGACGTGGCATATGATGACATGGTAGAGTTTGGTTGGCAGTTGAGGGTGAATGATATATCGACACGTGGCATTGTGTGGTCAAATGGTTGGGTGCCACGTGGCACCCCGGTATTGGTTGATTGTTTTGTTTGTTAAAATGTATTGGAGTCCGTGGGGTTCGACCCCCGGACCTCCCCACCATGTAAAGCCTTCACAACATCCGCCCGACCATTGTACCGCCGATTGTTTCTTATTACATATGTGTTTTTTATTGTATTTAAGTTCACATATTATTGTATATGGCGGGGGGTCGGGCCAGGGCTTAGCCCCGGCCCGTGGTTTTGTTACATAACATATGACCTGTGGTAATATTGTGCGCGGGGGTTGTTACGACGGGATGGAGCCCCTAGTCACGTACTTTTATATATGTAACCACCACATTGCATATGGAGTGTGTATTGCAAACAACCATGTGACCATACGAAGAGCGCGGAGGGGCTTAAGTTTCAAACGGTTGGAAAACGGTTTGGTTTTAAAGCCTGAGGTCATATTGTAGCTTCCCATGTACCTAGGTGCTAGGCGGTTAGGGGATGGCGCGTCCATAACCATCCTACAGTTTGCATCGTTGGTACGGTTGCGCCTGGTGTTGGGTTTTTATGCTATATATTGCGTGTGTGCCAGGTTCATTTGAGAAGGGTGCATTTTGTAGATGCAGAGACAACAAGCTTGAAGGGGGGACTTCCAGGAGGCCTAACTTCTTCGTTTTTCGACCGATTGAGGTGCCGAAAAAGCCCAGCTAGGGGTTTTTGGATGCTCTGAAGCCATTGGAGCAGTCGGTTGGTTAGTTTGAGCATTGTAAGGCATGTTTTTGAGAACTTTTGAGCAATTAATAATAATGATCCATTGGAAGCTGGACCAGGAGATGTAGCCCAAGAGAGGGGTGAACTCCTTTATCAATTGTTGTGTTTATATGCTTATGTTCATTGATTATGCTGCTGTCTATGTGTATTTTGCATGAGTAATCCCTTAATTTATGTGTTGCAAAATTGATCCTTTTGCTTTAAGCACATAATATTTACATTGCAATAATTTCAAGATTTTCATGTCTTCTTCATTTTTAGATCAGTCGGTTTACTATCTATAATATGTAACAGATAAGTATCTTCCACCATGCGTAACTCAATTGAAAGTGAAGGACTCATGCCTGGGACGGTATGTTAATTGTATGCATGTTTTATGTCTTGTGTATTGTTCCTTTGGAAATTTATTATACTAGTAATGATAATGTATTTGTACGGAAATTGTAAGTGTAGTGTGCATTTGAGAAAGAAATTCCTTCATTTTTCCTTGACTGATTATGGAACTGTACAAGGGTTTCCTTTGATGAATGAAATTATATATGCGTGTTTCTTGTGATGTAGTATAGAGTTTGTTGCGGTGTGATTTCTAGGAAAATATAGCCTAGCATATTAGCTAAGAGACCCATGGTAGGCCCAAGAGAAAGAAGTGATTCAATCTCTCTATGAGAAGAGACGAAATCATAACCATAGTTGTGGTTCGAGATAAATCTATGTGTAATGTGGGAGACCTTAATCTCCTGTGAAACTTTTTTCCTACTGTGGACATCATGCAAAAGAACTATAACCCCCACTTAAATGGTGAATAAAGAATACCTTAGTGGCTTCAGGATAGGGTGAGTGTTCCATATTGGTCTAGTAGACCTGGAGAAGGAGCCCAGAAGAGCCCATGAAATGACTAAGTCCTGATTTTGGACTGATAACTTGGAGGAATTTGATGTTTTAAGATTTAACAAATCCCAACCATTTATTTGACATCATGATTATATCTTGACCCTCCATCGGAGTAGATCATGACACCTGGAGAGGGTGAAATCCAAATCAACGAGGACCATTGATCCATCAGAGGATGTCTGTGGAATATTTTGAACCATTAGATTTGTCATGGTGGATGCGGTTGAAGTCTTAGGGTATATAAGGCCCCATGTAATCACAACCATTGGAATTGACACATCGATTGTATCCTTGCCATAGATTTTGAGGGAAAGTATTATCAGAGCTCCGTGGTCGAAGTGGTTTTGGATACTGAAGTAGAAGCATTCTGAAGGGGAAGTTTGAGGAACGATCTGGATCGTCCATGGGGAAATAAACCATGATTAACCTCTGTCATATTTCACCACGAGTCTCATTTAAACGAGGCTAAGAGATGGGGTGATGTCATCGTGAAACATCATGCTGATTGGGATCGCCAACATGTCCAGAAGGAACATGTGTCAGCCTATGATTAGAAGGAAGGACCTCGGGAAGCCCTTGTCGGATCATACCTTGGGACATGTGTCATTGAATTTGAACCATTGGATCCATGAGATGGAGAAATCTCAACCATATTTTGGGGGAGGCTATTCGGAGTGGTCCCAAATGTCAGAAAGACTTGACCCTGATGAGGGTACCCCAAGGATTAATCTGGGTCATTGATTGGAGGACATTCATGATGCATGTTATCCATTGATTTATCACGGTCCTCACCATACCATTTGGTGATTTTGATAGTGGGAGGTGACGTCAGGTTCACATGGAGGTCCATGTGTTAATTAATGGTCATGATACATGTAGTGATCTCAGGCTGAGTGAGTAGATGGTCGAGACCTGATGTGACTTCCACATAATTTTCCAACTCGACAACTAACGTGGGTTGGGGGTGATAGGTGTCTCCCTAAGAGTGGCCCTAGGTCGAGGGTCATATGAGAAGGGGGATAGGAAACCATATGCACTAGCCCTAAATAATGGTCGTTAGATCTCAGGGGGGAAGATCAGGACCGCCCATCGTAGAGGGATTTTTGGATCAGTGAATCCTCGGGATACACTCTGATAGAGGAGCTCCAAGAGGAATATCTATCTTTTGATATATTGGGGATGGAGGAACTCTGAGGGGAGGTCCTAACCCTCCATCACAATGAGCTTTTAGAATGGGTCGTGGTGATACACTTCGAGGGAGGATAAACAAGATGAGGTTCTGACCATCAATGCATCGAGAAAACATGAGCTTTGATCATAGGAGATCTTGACTATCCCTCGTGAATTATTTTTTGGAGTGGAATTGCCTAGAGACGATCTGATGGAGAAGCTCCGAGATGCAATTCTGGACCATCAATCTTCCAAGGTTTGAGGGACCTTGCAGTCAACCTGAAGCGTCAATTTTTTTCTAGTTGAAGGTTTAAGCAAGGGACGTGGATGGTTCCACATGTCATGATGTAGGTAGTGCCATGAGTCAAGCATAGAAGGTGCCACATGGTATGGTGATTTAGCAATTATAGGGTACTTTTGTGGAAAATATGAGTGCTATGTAACTGGTGGTGATAGTGCCACATGTCCTGCAACGATGGTGTTGTTGAATTTTAATGCTTAGCTCATGCACATGTATTTTATTTCAATTTATCATTTAATTGAACCATAAACAATGCAACAATACCATATACAATAGCTACAGTAACCAATATCACAAGAATAATAACCATCCACAAGAACACAAGATTTTATCCTAGGAAAACCCTTCTCAATCAAGGGAAAATCCAAACAATCCTTTGCTATAGATTCAAGAGAAGAGCCCCCACACCATGAACCCTATAGCACACAAGAGGGTGCTTATTTGACCTAGAAACTTGTTCCTAAGAGAAGTTTGCAATTCAAACATACAACTTAGCTTGAAAGAATGTTACAAGTGTGAGAGTGAGTGTGATCCACAATGTGGATCTACTCATATTTATACAAGACCTATTACATCAAAAGGAATGGTCTATTGGCACAATAGGGACAACTTGTTCAACTGAATAGTATAATTAATAATTATACAATATTAATTATCTTTTACATGGTGGGGACGACTTGTACCCTTCACAATACAAATTAGGGTTACAATAAATCTTACTCTCAGACAATATAACAAGGGATCCACACATTCTCTAGTTCTCAACCACTAGGGACACGTCCACTTGTGCTCAGCCATAGGGACGTCACTCTCAAGATATCAACTCAACTAAGTCCATAGGAGTACCATCTGGAGAGCCATCTCATGTCGACTCAACTAAGTCCATAGGATTTTGACAAGAGACCATCTCAAGTCGTCTTAACTTAGTCCAGAAAAGCATGATACGAGACTACATATCATCTCAACTTAGTCCAGAGGAGTATGAAACACCCATCACATGGGCTCTCTCACATATTGTCTCAACTTGGTTCATAGAAGAACAACTTGGAGAATGTCTCATGAAGTTGCAATCAACAATAGGTGTTACATGTCAAGAGTATGAGACACAGTTGAGGAGCTACGAAGGAATCCTATCCATCTATCACTAATTCTCTCGAATCATATAATCTATCATAGGATGGATGCCATCAGACTCATTTGTTGGAAGATGAAAGGTAAATCGTCATGGATTTACTTCGAAGGGAGGATCCCGATAAAAACAAAAGGCGATAACAATTGTTCGATAAACGTTGGTCGAGATGTAACGTGGCCAATGCCACTTCCACACCACAAAACATGGTGTGAACACTAGGAGAGACACGTCAACGTCATGCAATATCAGGACGAGTGTGATAGAGTGCCACGTAGAAGTGAAGTGGCCATAATTTTGAGAGGCCATAACCTTCGATCTAGAGCTCATTTTTTAGCAAAATTAGAGTCATTAGAAATCTCTTGACAAGCAGAAGACGATGATGCCATCGAAAGGAAGTTTCGAGTTGGTGAATGGGAAAGAAATTTTAATACCCCATTCCCTTAAAATCTACTTAGGGGGTTGGGTGTGTTACAAAGTGGTATCAAAGCCAAGTTACTACACTTGGTCTGCTTGGGCTCACAAAAGAGTCGAAAAATTTTTCTTAGAAAAATTATAAGGGGTAGGGCATGCTACCCTACCCTATTCATGAGGGCCTATTAATGTCGAACCATATGACCAAGGCTTATGCCTTTGAGTGCTCCACCATTGTTCACAAAGTGGTATTCTCTTGTCGTATAGAGAAAGGTCGAGAGGTGGTAGTAAAACCCCTCAAGAGGTGCAGCTGTGGATTTATTGACCACCACGTGTCCCTTAGTGCATATCCCAAAACCACCAACGTAGAGTGACCTTTTGTTAACTCACATGTGATTTATGTGTGTGCTTTTGATCAGAACCATCGATCCTTAAGTATAAACAACAAATATTTTAATGGTACATAACGACGTGGATTGTTGATCTAAATGTGATCAATGATCACGAATATAACTGACCCCACGAGGGATTTGACCTTGATTGCTAAGAATCCATGATGGATCTTGATCAAACTTTCTATCTGATGGTTCCCAAGTTACCATTTTACCCAACATGTGGAATTTAACAAATTTGTCACTATGTAACCAAATAACATCTGAAATATCAAGACGGATGATATCCCTACATCGTTATCCATAAGAGTTCATTTAAGTTCTATTACTGAAAGGACGGATGATAATCCATGTTTTTTTTACATGATTAAATATGAACTATATGTTGTTGTTACTTTCTAAATTGGTAAAGACCTAAATGCAAAAGGGAACATATGGTAGAATCCTATTATAGGATTGTATGAGTCTGGGAAATGAATGAACTATTGGTGGTAATATTACTTGTAAGTATGGGTTGTTGGATCCCTGACATTTATGATTGTCATTTAAATACAAGAGACTAAGCCATGTATGCATAATTATTCATGTTCATAGGACTAATGGAAAATTGAGGATAGTATGTCTCACCTATAATGGTTGAAACCTATAGCAGAGATAATTTATTTAAGCAAGGTAAAAGGGGTCCATTGGGGATTATTATCAATCCTCATCAAGAGGTAAGGTGAAATGAGCATATGAGCCAGTTTTGAGCTCATATTTGTACAAAGAGGTGTACTTGTTTATGGCCATGAGCACTTGTTATGCATGGAGATGAAAGGTGAGTACATGTGATAGTTTGTGTGATAACGGTTTCATGTATGCATCATGCAAATAGACTAAATAAAACCTATGGTTGGATTGTAGTGTAAGACCTGCAACTATATTGTATTGATCAATAATGACTTGATGTCAGCAGGGGAGTGACAACGTGAATGAAATACGAGTAATGCTACTGCTTATTTCCTTATGAAGATAAGGTTGTAATGACTAATGAAAATATGACATAAGGTTGGATAAAGGAAATGTTGAGGCATTTTGGGATGACCAAGGGGTCAGATTGATATCCAAGGGTGGATGGAATCCATATAAATATGGCTTGGTAGGCTCAACTAGCGGTATGAAGGAATTTAGGAAATTTTTTCCTTTGCAGAGATCTGGCGACTAAGAATGGTTTGAGGCATGAAGAGAAACTAGTTTGGTTGCCTTGTTGTATTGAGCACTATGGAAATTTCCCAGATTGTAATTCTGGGTTGTGGAATAATTTTATAGCAGAAGAGGCAAGACTGTTTTGATTGTTGGTTGTTGTCATGTAAAAATGGAAACATAATAATGAATATGTCTACGATACTTTCCAGGTGAAACTTGTCATTTGATTGGTCGTAAACTCTTAATAGAGAAGACCGATATTGGGATCAAATAACTAAATTGGAATGATATGAAATGTGCAAGCAAGGCACATACATAATATATATGTATATATACTTGGATGCTAAAGGCATGGTATGACCTCCTAATCAAGTAGGCTATGAGGCGAGAGGTGTACTTGCCAAAACTGATTAATGCCATGAATGCATGTATAACCCTATATTGGAGGGTCTGAGTACCTTGTTTTAGTAATATTTTGGGAGTTATGCAAAACCTTATAGAAATCTAATAGGAAATGATAAGAGAGAAATGAGCAAAAGTGACCTTTTGTTGGTTGTTATCTTGTAAAGAGGCAGCATAATTATGATTTTAACTGGTGAGACTAGTCGAGCAAGTGATTGAGGGGTCTCATTAAAAATTGGATGATGTTAAATAATAATAATAATAATAATAATAATAATAATAATAATCATGAATAAAATAAAATAAATATGGGTGAATGAGGTCAAAAGGTGCAAGTGATGCACATACATATATGTAGATGTACATAAACATGTTTAAAAGGTATAATATGTATGTCTGATCAAGTAGGATGTGAGGCAAGATGTGTATCTACCAAATTTGAATAATTTCATGGAGGTATGATTGACCATATGTGGAAGGCCTAAACAATCTTGTTCAATAATATCTTGAGGAGGATGTGTTCCTTTCCTCAAGAAAATCTAGTGTAAATGGGAAAGAGTAAAGGAGCTTGGATGCTCTGTTGTTAAGATAAAAGACAGGGTGAGTATGACTTTGAGAATAGCATGTATATGATTGTGAACAATCAGGTATACAATGATTTTAAAAAAAATATGCATGATTTAATGTAAAAATGAAATACATAATAAGAATGCAAGCTTGTATTTCTTATGGAATGTTGAGAAAGAATCTGAAATGACAAAGATGAGGTCGACTCAAGGCCGAGATCATTTCAGATAAGAGATGGATGTGAAACAAGAAAGTTGCATGGGGAAGAAATCCTCTGTGAAGGAACTATGTAAGGACTTTGTTTGGAGGACAAAGCCATAACATTAGAAACTGTTGAGAATCATGCAATGAGACTCCAAATCCTAATTACATAAGAATATTAGATTACATTCTAAAACATAATGTATGAATGAAATACTAACAATGAATGTTGATCATTCTAATGTCTAAATAATAATCTACATAATGCATAGGTTTATGATTCAGAGTGAACAAAAGCTTGCTATTGTAGCATGTTGATTTATCCAAGAAGGTCAAAGTGAACTTGAGCAAGACTACTCAAGGAATGGAGCAGATAGACCTTAAAAGGGAGAATAGACTGCAAAATCAAATAAAAAGAAAAGGGAGAACACTTTTCTCATTCTTAAAACTCTGATTGGCTTGACATGGTTGTATGCCATAGAAGAGCAGTTGTGAAAGTCAATACAGCTGGTGAAAGGAAAACAAATTGACAAATATATTTAAATGAATGATTTTGGTTAAAACCATGAATGTGGAGAGGCAGTAAGGCCTTGGGAATAGTTCAGTCAAGTTGAAAGTATCCTAATTATGTAAAGGAGTTGGAAAGAGGGAATATTCACTTAACCCCTTTCTTGTTATGTAACATGTCTCTCTAGGATGAGAAGTTAACATGTTGTTGTGTGAGTGATTTAGCATGGGAATGTTGATAATTGCATGACTATAGAGACAACTAAAATTTTGATTCTATTTGCACTCATGAAAACAGTGAGGGTTATGTGATAGAGTGTATATAGATATGTTGGGGCATATCTTAAAGGGTTTTACTTAATGAAATACATGACATTTATTTAACATGAAAACTAATATAATTTTGATTGTGATACTACATGTAATGTGTAGGAAAAGATTAGAGTTGTTGGGAAAGGACAACTGCCAATGATGAACAACCTCGGGTAAAGGAGGGATTCTACTAAAAGGTTGATGAAGGGTCTTTAGAAGTCCCCGGGAAGCACCATTGATGAAGTAATATCATAGAGGGTGCTGGAAGCCAGAACATGTATACAAGTGTTCATGCCTATGTGGCATAAGGTATGAAGGGAGTGGGTAAGAATCCCTTTTGAAATGTTTTATTGTCTTAATATTATGCATGTAATTTTGAATGGTTGGTGTATGCCATTGATACCCAAGAAGGGTATGATTCAAGAATAATAACCTGAATGATGAAGGTGTGAAATTCTGATAGTGAAGGATGATTGAAATCCTTGGAAGAATTCATAAATAGGTGTATCATGAATGCAATGACCAATCGGGAAATGATTGAGAGAAAAGTGCTCATAGGCAACACATTTATTTAATGCATCAAGGAGATGCATGTGGTAAGATAATGGGGATATATAGGATTTCCCATTGTGGAAGAAGTAGTTTCGACTATTCTACTAGAATGTAACAATGGTAAGGAAAGGTATTGGGTGGCCATGAGTGTTGGCACCCTGGTTACTAGTAAAGAAAGAATGCTTAAAGGCATTCGTGTGAAATTTTTAGATTCATGCATAATGATTCGAGGCTATGATCGACACAAAGAAGAAGGAACAATCCTGCTGTAATAATGAATATGGATAGAGAATCCATGTGGTGAGAGGTTGGTTGAATCCCAACACACCATGGAAAAGTGCTTGACGTAGAAAGTGGTAATATAAAATCAATGCAAGGGTGCATTGTGTGAATGTGGCCATGGGCATTGACACATTGATTCAATTCATGTAATGATAAATTGCAGTTGGAAAAGTTTGGTATGCTGAAATGATGCATGTGTAGGGAATGATATTTCCTTTTTCTTGATGTCATGAATAGATAAAATTAAATTGATTTTTAGTATGCACAATTTAAGATTTGTTTGTGATGCCATTGTAAATGTGCAATGAAAATATAAGAGCATGGAAACTAACAATTTGTTTGGCTAATTGAAGTTGAAATTGCAAGAAGAAGCATCTTGGATATGGTTGTAATGTAAGCCCATAAGGAAGACCAGTTCCTATTGATTGTAAGAAATCCAAAACCATAATGAGAAGAAAATCTCATGCCTAAGAAACTTGGTTCCAATATGGAACAAATCTGAAAATGAAATGAAATTGTGAAAATTAAAATCTGTGGGTGACAAAATTTGAAAAGGATTTTGATTGAATTAATGAAAATATCTCACAAATTTTTGTATGCATATGAACACATGTGATATGAATATAATGTTAGAAAAATAGGATTGTGGAACAATAAAATAAAACACAGAAGATACACAATACAATAAAGACATAGATATATGCGGTTCACCCAGTGTGGGCTACGTCCACCAGAGAAATTGTGAAGTCCTTCCTTTTTATTATCTAGCAAAATGAAGGGATACAACCTACAACACACTCGTTGTTACTTCATATTCTTTATCTCATAGTATCCTCTCTTAGAATACAATATTCGCAATGATGCATAGCCACAATACATTTCCCTCATAAAAGAGTGTTTCCTTCTATGGAAAAAAACCCTAACATAACTTCTACCGTCACATCTGTGACCTTATAATGAACGATCCATATTTAATATGAAATTACAATATAGATTTACAAGGAATTTTTTGAACCCCCGTCGAGGGCCTACTTTCCCTCGGACCTCGTAGGGGGGAAAATCCCCCCTGCAACCCCCCGCGTGGAGGGGTGTACAATATTCATGGGGTATAAACATGGATGAAAACAAAGACTTATGAAACAAGAATATAATCAGGCTCCACAACCAACAATCTCCCACTTAGAGACTGATCACAAAACATCCACTGTTGTTGTACCTATTGGACAATACTCCACCTTGGACCTGGAAAATTTATCATCTTCACCTTCATTCTTGAAGACCAACTAAAACTGAGCAGGAACTCAGTTTCTCCCTTTATTAACATGTCCACAAGATTCTAGCTAGTATGTATCTTTTCCAACTTCAAATGTCCATCTTCCAAGAAGGATCGTATGAAATGATAACTGAGTTGTATATGCTTAGTATTTGAATGGAAGGTTGAGTTATTTGGAAGATGAATGGAACTCTCATTGTCACAATAAAACCTTCTATTCTCCTCCTTCTTTCCCAATTCCTCCATAAACCTCTGTAACCAAATCATTTATTTACTAGCCTCTGTAGAAAAAACATACTATGATTTTGTTGTTTAAAGTGCAACAACCTTTTTCATTTTTGAAATCCAACTTAATGTTGTTCCACCTATAGTAAAAACATACCCTATGGTGCTCCTCCTACTATATTTATCACCGGCCATAGTTGAATCAACATATCCCTATAGAATAATGTATAAACCTCCAAAACGTAATGCATGAGTAGCACTACCTCTCAAATACGTGAGAATCCACTTTAATTCCTCCCAATGTTCTTAACCTGGATTTTTCATATACCTGCTCGCAACTCCTAGTGCATGTGCAATATTTGGTCTTGTGCAAACCATCACATACATCAAACTGATAATTGTTGATGAATAAGGGACCCCAGACATGTATTTTATCTCCTCCTATGTCTTGGGACACATTTCCTTGGTTAGTTTGAAATGGTTGGCCAAAGGTGTAATAACTGGTTTTCCATTCTGCATTCTAAACCTCTCCAACACCTTCTCTAGGTACTCACCCTAAGACAATGTCAATTTGTGATTTTTCATGTCTCTTGTTATTCTCATACCAAGGATTTTCTTTGCAGCACCCAAATCCTTCATCACAAATGAATTAGATAATTTTGTCTTGAGCACACATATATTCTGCATATTATACACTACAACAAGCATGTCATCTACATGCAATAGCAAGATAATATATCTTCCATTTTATGTCCTTTTAAAATAAACACAATGAATAGAATGACATCTACTATAACCTTGTTCTGTCATAAACCTGTCAAACTTCAAATACCACTACCTTGGAGCTTTATTTAGGCCATACAATCTCTTCTTCAACCTGCATACTAATTTTTCTTTCCCTTTGACCTCATACCCCTGTGGCAGTTGCATATAAATATCTTCATCCAAATCCCCATGGAGAAAAGTTGTTTTACATCTAATTGTTCAATATGATAATATTCTACTGCCACAAGAATTAAAATAGTCCTAATTGAAGTCATCTTAACAACATGAGAAAATATTTCATCAAAATATATACATTTCTTTTATGCAAACCCCTTTACAACAAGTCTAGCCTTATACCGCTTTTTCCCTCCATCTTCTTCCTTTAACTTGTAAACCCATTTGTTATGCAATGCTCTTTTTCCTGCAGACAATTGAACCAAATCCCAAGTCTAGTTATTTACCAAGGAATCCATTTCCTCTTTCATGCATTGCTCCAACTTATTTTTAGTGTCTACCTGCATTGCCTCTTCATAACATTCTGGTTCACCAGAATCAATCAACAACAAATAATACAATGACAGAGAGTATCGTTCAGGGGGTCTACTTAACCTGGTAGATCTTCGAATAATACTTGTAGGATTTTGAGGTACATGTTGCTCCTGTTGTTGCACATTTTGATTTTTTGGTACCTTTGGAATTTCTTTTTCAGTGATCTCATCAAACACTGTGTATTCTGGTTTTTCTTTTTCCTATTTCTTTCCCTGCAAATGATCTTTGTACATGACCTTCTCATTGAATATGACATCTCTACTCCTAATGATTTTGTTATTTTCATAATACCATAAGCGATAACCAAAATCATTAACACCATATCCAATAAAGGTGCACTTCTTGTATTTTCCTCAAGCTTTGTTCTATTTCATTTATTAATATGGACAAATGCTTTACAATCGAAAGTATTAAAAAATGAATAGTTTACCTTTTTACCTGTTCATGCCTTCTCTGGAATTCCACCATCCAAGGAGCTTGAAGTTCCTATGTTTATTAATTAAACAACATTATTTATAGCATATGCCCAAAACTGTAAGGGAAAACCAACATGCAATCTCATACTCCTTGCATGCTCCATGATTGTCTTGTTCATCCTTTCTGACATACCATTTTCTTGTGGTGTTCCTGGAACTGTTTTCTCTCTACGAATCACATTGCATGAACAATACTCATCAAACTCCTTGTTACAATATTCACATCCATTTTCTGATTTGAGACACTTCAACCTTTTTCCTGTCTCATTCTCAACCAAAGATTTCCATTTCTTAAAAGTATAAAAAACATCAGGCTTTTGTCGAATGCAACAATAAACCCAATTTTTTCTAGTTGCCTCATCAATAAAAGTAACATAATAACGAGAGCCAAGAGATGATACCTAAGTTGGTCCCCATACACATGTATGCACAAACTCTAACCTTTCACTTTTCTTTTCTTTTCCAACTCTGAGAAATCTGACTCTCTTATGTTTTCCATAAACACAGTGATCACAGAAATTCAAATCAATTTTTTTAAGATCTGGAAACAAATTTATTTTGTGAAGTATTTGCATCCACTTCTCACTCATGTGTTCAATCCTATGATGTCACAGTGTTGTATCCACTCTTGTAGAAGCTAAAGAGATAGAAGAGACAATATTACCATTACATAAATACAATGTACCTACCTTCTCTCCTTTTGCTATCACCAATGATCCTTTGGTGACCTTCCACACCATATTTGTAAATATGGATATACAACCTTCACTTGCCAACTGCCCCGTTGAAATTAGATTTTTCCTTAGATCTGGAACATGTATTAACTATTTCAACAACCATTGGTTTCCATTCCTTTGATTTATGTTTACCTTTCTCATTCCAATAATGTTGCATGATGCATCATCACCCAAATGAACTTGTCCAAAATCACCTTGAACATAATCTAGAAATTTTTTCCTATAGAGTGTGGCATGAAATGAAGCTCCTGAATCTACTACCCAAGACTCATAAATATTATCTACAGAAAGAATCAAAGCATCTTGTAACACATCACCTATTACATTTTCTTCCTGATTTTTCTCTTGTTGTCCATCTCTTTGTTTCTTTGGATCTCTGCAGTCTTTCTTCAGATATCCTTTCTTCCCACAATTCCAGCACTCTATATTTCCCAGTCTGGATTTGGATCTACCCTTCCTAGAATTCCCGCAGTTCCTTGAGCCCTTTCCCGTAGTTCCTTGAGCCCTTTATTCTATCCTTTTGTATTCCCCTGTTCTCCATGTTTAACGCATTACCTGATGTCTCACATGTGATTTTTAGTCGCATTTGCTCGCTAAGGATAACACCAAGAACATCATCAAATTTTAAAGTTTTTGAACCAGAGACAGAGTTACTTATAGCCATGACGTTGTTCCATATTTTTGGCAATGAACAAAATATTAGAAGAGGCCTAACCTCATAATAAAACTCCACTTTTACAGAACTTACTTGATTAGTAACTATATTAAATTCATTTAAATGATGTGCAACAGACCCACCTTCTGACATCTTCATATTAAATAATATCTTCATTAGAAATACCTTATTGGACACCAAGGGTTTTCATATAGTTTAGCCAATGCGTCCATCATCTCTTTCGTTGTATTTTCTTTTAAAATATTGAAAGCTACCAATGCTACCAGGCTTAGCCATATCATTCCTAGTGCCTTTTTGTCAAGAACCTCCCATTCTTCATCCTTCATGGTTATCAGATTTTTTGCTATTCCGCCCAATGATAGGAATGGATCCTTCTGATATAAATAATATTCAATCTACATATTCCATAACTGTTAGTTTTGGAGATCAAATTTCTCGACCCTAAACTTTCCATCTTCCGCTATTGTTCCCACTCGAACTAGGAACCCTCTTTTTCTGCGAGTTACCTTTTTCTCTAATACCAGTTGCTAGAAAAAAAAGATCACAGAGCAATAAAATAAAATAAAAAACATGGAAATAAAACAAAGAATATACACAATACAATAGAGGCACAAATATATGTGGTTCACCCAGTGTGGGCTACGTCCATCGGAGAAATAGTCGCGTCCTTCCTTTTTATTATCCATCAAAATGAAGGGATACAACCTACATCACACCCGTTGTAACTTCCTCTTATTTCTCTCATAGTATCCTCTCTCAGAATACAATATTCACAATGATGCATATCCACAATACATTTCTATCGTAAAAGAGGGTTTCCTTCTAGGGAAAAATACCCTAACATAACTTCTATCGTCAGATCTGCGATCTTATAATGAACGGTCTAGATTTACTATGAAATTTATACCCCCCCCCGAGTGGAGGGGTGTACAGTATTTCGCGGTGTACATCCTTCATGGGGTATAAACATGGCTGAAAACAAAGACCTCTAAAACATGAATATAATCAGGCTCCACAACCAACAGAGAGTTGTCTAGGGAGGAAATATGGCGGCTGTAAAATAAGAAAGCATGGAAAAAGGATATTGTGTGACAAGGGAAATTTGTAATTAGTCATGATCGTCAAAGAGATTGTGGTGTTGTGGTAACATGGAAGAGAGGGATGCCTTGGCAAATCAAGCTTGAGGGATACTTTAATTGTAAGACTCAACAAATTCTCTGAAACTCTTATTGTGCGAGAAAACCTTGACAGGAAAGAAGGATTTCCCGAGGGACTGAATAGTAGAGAATATGAAGCATGAACATGAGCCTAAAATTTGAGTGACCACAAGGAATGGGGGACTTTGATAGCTTAAATGAAAGACTCAGTGGAGTCTTTAAAATTTTATCACATGTTGACTGGGATCATGCACACAATGGGTAAGTCAAGGAAAGCAGTGAGCCAATTTAATGAAACAACCATATGGATGCAGATCCATGAACTGCCCAGATAAGTGTTATACTGATATGTGAAATTCCCCTTGAATTATGAACAACGATAAAATGTTTTTGTGTAAAATTGTGATTAATGCTTGTTGTTTGAAATAAATTGTAGGCATGTGCTAAATGCCAAAATTTTGGAAGGGACCAGACTAAGAAGAGGAACTACATTGTTGAAATGACCAAAAGATAGAGGCATGGTAGATGTTGCTAAGGTACAAATAACACTGAGGATGGTGTTCCTTTGAAGGGGGAGGGGATTGTAACACTCCATTTCCTAAACCTCTGATTATAGGTAATTGATCATGATTAATGATTTCCATGCAATGGCAGATAAACATTGTAATTTTATTATTGTTGATTTAAAATGCCAACAACTGACTATGGGGTGAAGCCTTGAATGTACAAGCCATGATAGCATGAGAGGGAGTAATGAGGGGGAAGGAAGGGGGTTTATATGTAAATAACCCAAGCCACCTTGTTGAATAACATAAGGAGATGTTCATATTTCCTCTAAACTTGCAGCTTAAGCCAGACGGTTAATGGGAAGGGGTTGGTAGTTGAACAACCCAACCACCCCAATGAATGCAGATATGGAAAATCTAGCTAGGAAAACAGAGGCTGCTAAGACAAAGGTACAACAGAGTACCAGGTGTGCAACTAAATTGACCCATGGTTTTTCTTCTTACAGAAGAAAAGAAGGGACAAGTTGAGAACCTTCTCGAGGGGATTGTGTGCAGGGGATGCAGGAGGGGGAAGGAGACACAATGGGAAGAGACTCGAGGAGAAGGGGAGACACATGAATGCATGAAGGAGTGCAGAGAATCCCATAATGGTATAATCGCTTGGCATGGGGGTGGTCAGAATGTAGAGAGTGAATTCTTTTGAGACTATAGTAGGGTGGAAAGGTGGACACCCACAGTCAATTGGCTAGCTATAATCTATAACAGTTAAGAATCTTCCACCCTGTGTAACTTAAATTAAATAGAATGACTCATTCTTATGATGGTATGGTAAGTGTATGCCTATTTTATGGCCTGTGTATTGTTCCTTTGGAAATTTATTATATTGGTATGATAATGTATCTGTATGGAAATTGTAAGTGTAGTGTGCATCTGAGCAGGATATTCATGCCTTTTACCCTAAATGATTATGGAATTGTACAAGGGTTTCCTCTAATGGATGAAATTGTATATTCGTGCCTCATATGTATGTAGTAGAGATTGTTTTGCGGTTTGATGTCTAAGAAACGATAGTCAAGCATATTAGCTAAGAGACTGATGGTAGGTCTGAGAGAAAGAAGTGCTTCGATCTCTTTCCTAGAAGAGATGAAACCATAACCATAGTTGTTGTTTGATATAAGTCTCTGTGTAATGCGGGAGGTCTTCACATCCTATGAAACTTTTTTCCTAGTGTAAACATCATGAAAAATAACTCTAACCCCCACTTAAATGGAGAAGAAAGAATACCTTAGCAGTTTCAGAACAAGGTGAGTGTTCCAGAATGGTCTAGTAAACCTGGAGAAGGGGTCTGGAAGAGCCCCTGGAGTAGATCATGATGCCTGGAGAGGATGAACTATAATATCCCCCGATAGTGCCACAATTATATTATGAATTATAATCATGTTTTGTAAGCTGGTGAGCCAAGTATTGATAAGCTAGTGGACTTATGTGTTTATTGGGCCGGAGAGCCTAAGTGTTAAGGCCAAGAGCTTGATTTTTGTATATGTAATTAATATAATATATAAACATCATTTTGTGATGACCGACCACGAAGAAAGAGTAATGGGGGACTAAGCTTCCACGGTATGGGTAAGGGAGAGGGGGCTGAGAGGTAGGATGAGGGGTTAAGATTGAGGGCTTAAGTCCTTAGGAATAATAATTTATTATTATTCCAAAGTGGTGTGAAAGGTATGTTTTTATCCTAAGTCCTCGGAGAGGCAACACATGCAGCCCCAATGTGTGCAAGAGGGAACATATACTTGATGGAGTGCATGTTGCTTCATGGGTGACATGTGTCGACCCAGGAACATGCAATTTAACCCAAGAATTGAGCTGGGATGGGGGTTCGGCCTCCATTCTGTCATCGGTTGTTTCAACCATTGGGAGTCTATGAACGACCTCTGCTTAATTTTCTTGTCACGCAATCCTGAAAACCAGAACCGGAAGCCGACTGGTGTATTTATGTGAATTTTGTGTCCTCTATATTCGTCCTTTGCAATGTTCACGCATGCACTTGAGACCCAAAATCCGTCACTTGAGTCGTTCTATGAAACTTCCATACTCCACCTGAGTTCACTGGAATCCATCACCGTTTTGTCTCTACATTGGACCTTTGCATAGCCACACACCTCTGAAGCTGACCCATGTCTTCTGTGAAATTTGAGCAATTTTCTATGCCATGTGTGTTATAACTGTGGGTTTTTGTGGCCACGCAGTCCCTTGGATGAGTGTGATTGGTTACCATCATCCGTTCCTTGCTGAGCCTTGTTGTCCTCCTTGTATTGGAACAGAGATGAAGAAGCAGGCTGTCAAGCCTGTGTGCAACACTCTCTCTAGGTGAGAGAGGTGGTTGTGGTTGAAGAAGCAGGTTGCCAGGCCTGTGAGAGATTCTCTCCAGGTGAGAGAGTTCACAGAGGAAGTGAGAACTCTTGGAAGGAGTCTTGTAGCTTCCACATAGCTCGGAGAATTCCAGTTTGGTCTGTTGCTGAAGCCCAAGGCAAAGGAGGTTTAGCAGCCGAAGGACTATCTTGGTGATAGTGAAGGTGCATACTCCTAGGGTGGAATAGGCATGTGGGGAATGAGAGTCTGTGAGTAGTGTGCATAAGTGGCTCCTGGGAGCGAATCCTTCCTAATAAATTGTGTGTCTTCCATTGACCTTGCCTAGCCTAGGATTCCCTTGCCCGGTGGAGCTTAGTCCCAGTTCGGGGGTGACCTACTACTGAGATTGATGAGCAGTGCGGTCTAAGGCTGGGAGGTTCATGGAAGGTCTACACGCAGTTGGTGGTGTATTAAAGTTTCAAAGATAAGTATCATTATGTGTTTTAATTATGTACTTAATTAAAATGCATGTTCTGTGATACTTGTAATATTATCATGTATTCCATTGCTAGTTTGAATTGATGTTAATTTTTTTAAAGTCTGTATGACAACAGTAAATCCATGTCAAATGTCTTAATTTGATTTAATTCTTATTCTTTATAAATAATGAATTTTATATATTTAAGTATGAGAATTTTTTCAGGAAGTAGAGTTTCCTGGCAAGTGGGTTGATGGTCGAGGACATTACAATATGGTATTAGACCCATGTTTTCAATGCTGAGCCTAGATGGGTTGGATAAGTGGTCTTTGGACCCAAGGTTTCGAGTGGAAATGGTGTTCGTAGGAACCAATTTCAAACCTTAGATTGTTTTTGAGTTCTAAGGGGTTACATTGGTCATGTTACGAAGCTTAGGAGGAGTAGCGGTAGAATAAAACTGCAGCCGGCATGGTATTTGACCACAGAGAGAGAGCTCTCAACACTTGGAGTGTTGGAGCCATAGGATCTGTTCAAACAGAAGGGAAATTCAGTACGACCGTCAGATCTGGATAAGGTATAGGAGGTTTATCCTAGAAGCCCTTCGGAGTTCGGCAATCGAGAGAAGTGAGGTGCGCGAAGGCATAAACACCCAAAACCTGAAACCTCGAAGTCCCAAGGGAGATTTACACCGTAGATCTAGAGAAAAGAGATTGACCGTTGGATCAAGTAGAAGAGTAGATTGTAATTTTAGGAGTTTGGCTGCTGGGAGAAGTGGGATGTGTCGTTTCACAAAATATTGAAGTCCAAAGTTTCGAAGCGAAAGAGTAGACGTGGTGGGGCTGGATGACGTCACTAGTATCCCACCATGTGGCATCCTATGTGAGCAGGGTTAGTGGGACCCAAGTTTACGTAACGTAGTTAAGTGTTGGAGGACCCACAATGGCGTTGATCATGATACATCAAGATCAACGACCTAGAGACATTGCGTGGACCCAAGTTGCACGGAAGATAATTATCCAAGGTGGTCCCACAATCCAAACCGTGGTTTCACTGAGGGGTTACATGTCAGCGTCAGGAGAATTGTAGAATGAAGGGTGGGTTACTCCAAAACCACCGTTGCATGCCCCTGCAATTGGGAAAACGTTAAATGATGTAAGGTAATGATGTCACCTAAGGTGTCGTGGACGTGTTCAGGGTGTGCGGATGTGAAATATTTTGAAGTTCCGAAGTACCGAAACTTAGATGCCTGAGGTTCCATAGTGAGTTTCAGCCATAGGATGCTGGGTAGATGTAGACATTTGATCTACCGTACGTCACGAGTTCGTTAGTCTGGAATTTGGGAAGTTGTTGTGAAGTGCTTTGAAACCTCCTGAAATGCGAAGTCACGAAGCGCCCTTTTTGTTAGGCGAGTCATCATGACCCGAGATCACGTGGGTTGGGGACTAATAGAGAAGGGGCTAATTCCCAAAGGATTGTTATAGATCCAAGAAAAGCTCGAAAAATTCGTGAAATATGAACGTTTCTTAAAAACAGACTCAGTTTATGAATGTTGTGGGATTTGTTAATGAATAAAGGCCTGACAAATTCCAGTTGTCTGCGCACTGTGTTTGCAGAAGTTTAATGAATGCCAGAACCGAATAGAGTTTCCACTGAGTGCAAAGAAATGGAGGAGACACAAAATGCTCCCAGTTCAGAGAATGAAGCTAAAGGGATGGAGTTCGTTTGGGAGTTGAAGGGTCCAACTCCAATGGGCATGGAGAAGAGATAGATAGGGAAGAGCATATGATGAAAATCATTGAAAAATTGCAGAAAGATGCCCAAACTCACTGAAAAGATAGTAGAAAGCTCAGGAAATCTCAGAATAAATAAGGTGAATTCAACTGAAAGTTGATGAAGAGTTTGGAGAGAATAGAAAAGAATTTGGACCAAGAGAGAGACTTGAGAAAAATTGGGAGTCACCTGACTTCTGAGGGAAGAAGATCAAGGAGTGTTGGTAAACACCATCATCACTCCCAAGGTCGCTCCAAGAGGAGGGAACATAGTAGTTGAAGCCCATATCCTACCAAAAAGCACAGGAGATCTGGAGTGGATGAACTGAAGGGTGAAATGAACAAGATTAAGACTCCAACATTTGATGGAGAACATAAGAAGGAGGAAGATGCCGAGACATGGTTTCTTGGCATGAGGAAATATTTCCAACTGCTGAATTATTCCTCTCATGCAAAAGGAAGAATTGCAATGTATCAACTAAAGGGAAAGGAATCCATGTGGTGGGATCAACTTGTGCAGGTGCAACACATTAGAGAGAAATATATCACTTGGAAATAATTCAAGAGATATTTTGAGAAGAAATGCTTGAATAAAATATACTATGATAGAAAGATGAAAGAGTTCTTTGAACTCAAGCTAGGCAGCATGACCATGGATGAATACGAATGAAGGTTTTTGGAATTACTGAAGTATGTTCCGTTCATATAGGATGAGACTGCCAAGATTCAAAGGTATCTGAGTGGACTTCCACCTTCCATTGGGGACAAGATCTAGTATGATGACCCAAAATCTATGGAAGAAACGATAAGAAGAGTGAAATGCTTATATGAGAAGCAAAGAGAGAAGCCTACTTTTTGAAAGGCTTGGGAAGACAAGAAGAAATTCAAGATGGATCAAAGGAAGAAGGGAACTAAGCCACCCCTTTTTCAGAAATAGTCCTCAAGGACATCCATATTTTAGAGATCCTAGGAAGGTTGAACTAGGTGGGCAAATGCCAAGACCACCACCTATGGAATGTTGGGGTTGTAAATAAAACCATAGGTACAAAGATTGCCCCCATAGAAATGATAAAGTGAGAGTTCTCCACAATGTACATCAGGTTGAAACAGTGGAGGAAATGGGCAGTAGAATGCTAAGGATCTATGAAGCCCTGGACAACAAGCAAGATGAATATCAGTTGCACATGATTGAAGTGGAAGGTATGATTAACAACCAACCATTTACTATTTTAATTGATTCATGGGCTAGCCATAGTTATATATATCCTAAAGTGGTGGAAAGTTTTCATTTGTTGAGAAGAAAACATGAAAAGTCTTAGTTAGTGCAGCTGGCTACAGGAACCAAGAGGAAGGTCACTGAGTTGGCTAATTCCTGTCCTGTGGACATGAATGGACTAATCACAAAGGTTGAATTGAATGTTCTGCCTTTAGGTTCTTATGACTCTCTAATTGGGATGGACTGGTTGGACCAACACCATGCCATCTTGGACTGTCGTAATAAGGCATTCACTTGCCTGGATGAGGAAGAGAATCAGAGAATAGTCTAAGGAATTCCCAGAGCTATTGCTATCAAATAAATTGCAACAATGCAGCTAAAGAAGTGCTACAAAAAAGGCTGTCAATTATTTGTAGCCCATGTAGATGAAGCATCTAAGGATGAGATCTCAAATATTGGAGATCATGCGGTACTAAAGGAGTTTGAAGATGTATTTTAGGAGGTACTCGAACTACCTTTGAAAAGAGATATTGACTTCTTTGTAAACTTGATGCTTGGAGAAACTCCAGTGTTGAAACCTCCTTACAGAATGAGTACATCGGAGCTGAAATAACTTCAACTACATTTTGAAGATTTTCTGAAGAAGGGGTATATACGCCCAAGTATGCCACCTTGGGGTGCCCCAGTCTTGTTCGTGAATAAGAAGGATGGGACGATGAGATTGTGTATCGATTTCAGACAATTGCACAAAGCAATTGTAAAGAACAAATATCCTCTGTCGAAGATTGATGAAATATCCTCTGTCGAGGATTGATGACCTGTTCGATCAGTTGAAGGATGCGAAGATATTTTCAAAGATACACCTTAGGTCAGGATATCACCAAGTAAGGATAAAGGATGAAGACATCAACAAGACTGCCTTTAGAACAAGGTATGGTCATTACGAGTTCATAGTGGTCTCGTTTGGGCTGTCAAACACACCCGCTGTTTTTATGTGCTTGATGAATGGTGTATTCAGGGACTATCTAGACAAGTTCATCGTATTATTCCTAGATGACATCCTAGTGTATTCCAAGTCAGAGGAAGAGCATGGAAAACATATTAGGATGGTGTTTTAAGTTCTAAGAGAGCACCAAATGTATGCCAAGTTGAGAAAGTGCTCGTTTTATCAGGAGCAGATCCATTACTTGGGGAATATTATTTCAAAGGAAGGGATAGTTGTAGATCCTGAGAATATTGAGTCCATCAGAGAATGGTCAATGCCTAATAACGTGACAAAAGTCCAGATCCTTTATGGGTCTAGCTGGTTATTATAGAAGGTTTATCGCAAGGTTCTCGAGGATAGCTCACCCTATCACTTTCTTGCAAAGGAAGGAGAAGAAGTTTCAGTGGACAGAGGATTATGAGAGAAGCTTCCAACAATTGAAGAATCTGTTAGCCAGTGCTCCAATCCTAAGGATCATAGATCCAAATGAAGATTTAGTGGTGTGAACAGATGCATGCAAAGAAGGACTGGGAGGAGTCCTCAGTCAGAATGGATTTGTAATTTGTTATGAATCCAGAAAGTTGAAAGAGCATGAACGGAACTATGCAACTCATGATTTGGAGTTGGCAGCCATAGTACACGCTCTAAAGAAATAGAGACATTACCTCATGGGAAGGAGGTTTGAAATAAGAAAAGACCATAACGGTCTGAAGTACTTGTTTGATCAGCCAACCTTGAATGCTAGACAAAGTAGGTGGTTGGAGTTTCTCTGTGAGTAAAATTTTGATATCAAGCATATCAAAGGGAAGGAAAATAAAGTGGTTGATGCACTTAGCAAGAGAGTGCATGAATTACATGCTACAACCATTAGCATGTACCGAATTGATATTAAAATAAGAATTTTGGAGGCTGCAAATATAGATTCGTAGTACAAGGATTTGGTAGAAAAACTACAACAAGGTAAGATTCCACATAAATTGGATATTTATAAATTGGAAACTGATGGAATACTTCTATACAAGAACACATTTTATGTACCTAATGTCCAGCATTTGAAACTTGCGATCTTGCATGAAATGCATAATGTGCCTTATGTAGGGCACCCTGGATATCAAAAAACTGTGGTAGCAGTCAAGAGACATTACTTTTGGCCAGGTATGAAGAAAGATATTGAAAAATAGATCGCTATATGTATGGAGTGCCAGAAGGTTAAAGCTGAGCATAGACACCCAGTAGGGTTGCTGCAACCTTTACCCATTCCTGAGTAGAAGTGGGAAGTGGTGACAATGGATTTCATCACGGGATTGCACAGAAACGGAAAGCAACATGATTCAATAATGGTGGTAGTAGACAAGCTTACAAAATTTGCCCATTTCATTCTGTTAAAGACTACTCACAAGGCATCGAATGTTGCTGATATTTTTATGAAGGAAGTGGCATGATTGCACGAAATTCCCAAGACAATTGTGTTTAACAGAGACCCGAAATTTACCTCAAATTTCTGGAAAGGATTATTCAAGGGGTTCAGAACGAATCTTAACTTCAGTACATATTATCATCATGAGTCTGATCGACAGACAGAGTGGGTGAATCGAGTGATAGAAGACATACTGAGGATGTATTTGATGGACAAACCATCTAAATGGGAAGACTACCTACACTTGGTATAATTTGCCTACAACAATGGGTATCAAGCATCGTTGAAGATGAGCCCATTTGAAGCACTTTATGGAAGAAAGTGCAATACTTTAGTGAGTTGGGATAATCCAGCTGACACGGCAGTAGTTGGGCCAGAGTTGCTCAAGGAAATGGAAGAATAGATGCTAAAAATTCAATAGAATTTGAAAGATGCCCAAGATAGGCAGAAAATTTAGGATGATAAGAACAAAACCCACAGAGAGTTTAAAGTGGGTGACCATGTTTTCTTGAAAGTAAAAGCCAATAGAGTTTCCCTGAGGCTGGGAAACTACACCAAGTTGGCAACCAGATTTTGTGGGCCATTTGAAATCCTAGAAAGGATTGGGCCAGTTGCATATATGTTTGCATTACCTGCATCCATGATTGTACATAATGTATTTCATGTTTCATTTCTTAAGAAATATATACCTGATGCTAATCATGTTATCGATTGGAATGTGATTCAGGTGGAGCAAGAAGGTGTCTTGCAAGTGCATCATGTGCGCATATTGGACCGGAAAAGAAAACAGCTCTGGAATCGAGCCATAGGTCTTGTAAAGGTCTAGTGGACCTGGTATGGTTCTAAGGATGTGACATGGGAGCATGAGGATGCTATGCAAGTAGAATACCCGCATCTTTTTGAAGATTTTGAAAATCTTGTTGATGTTGTGTAAAGAGTTGCACTAAGGATAGTGAAAAAATAAGGGGAGGAGATTGTAATATCCCCTGGTAGTGCCCCAATTATATTATGAATTTTAATCATGTTTCGTAGGCTGGTGAGCCGAGTATTGATAAGCTGGTGGGCTTATGTGTTTATTAGGCTGGAGATCCTAAGTGTTAAGGCCAAGAGCCTGATTTTTGTATATGTAATTATGTAGATCATTAATATAATATATAAACATCATTGCATGCTGACCGAACACAAAGAAAGAGTGATGGGGGACTAAGCTTCCACAGTATGGGTAAGGGAGAGGGGGATGAGAGGTAGGATGAGGGGCTAAGCTTGAGGGATTAATTCCTTAGGAATAATAATTTATTATTATTCCAAAGTGGTGTGAAAGGTATGGTTTTATCCTAGGTCCTAGGAGAGGCAATGCATGCAACCCCAACGTGTGCAAAAGGGAATGCATACTTGATGGAGTGCATGCAGCTTCATGGGAAACATGTGTCAGCCTAGGCACATGCAATTTAACCCAAGAATTGAGATGGGATGGGGTTTCATCCTCCATTCTTTTGTCGGCTGTCTGAATCATTGGGAGTCTGTTAAAGACCTCTGCTTAATTTTCTTGTCACGCAATCCTGAAAACCAGAACCAGAAGTTGACTAGTGTATTCCTGTATGTATTCTTCCTTTGAAATGTTCACACACGCACCTGAGACCGGAAATCCGTCACCTGAGTCATTATGTGAACCTTCCATACTCTTCCTAAGTTCAATGGAATCCTTCCCAAGAACTGTTTTGTCTTTACATTGGACCTATGCATAGCCACACATCTCTAAAGCTGACCCGCATCTTCTGTGAAACCTAAGCAATTTTCTATGTCATGTGTGTTATAATTGTGGGTTTTTGTGGCCACACAATCCCTTGGTTGAGTGTGATTGGCTACCATCATTCGTTCCTTGCTGAGCCTTGTTGTCCTCCTTGTGCTAGAACGGAGTTGAAGAAGCAAGCTGTCAGGCCTGTGTGAAACACTCTCTCCAGGTGAGAGAGGTGGTTGTGGTTGAAGAAGCAAGTTGTCAGGCTTGTGAGCGACTCTCTCCAGGTGAGAGAGTGTGAGGAGAAAGTGAGAACTCCTAGAAGGAGTCCTGTAGCTTCCATAGAGCTTGGAGAATTCCGGTCTGGTCTATTGCTGAAGCCTAAGGCAGGGGAGGTTTAGCAGCTGAAGGAGTGTCTTGGTGATAGTGAAGATGTATACTCCTGGGGTGGGACAGGAATGTGGGGAATGAGAGTCTATCAACAATGGGCATAAGTGGCTCCTGGGAGAGAATCCTTCCTCATAAACTGTGTGTCTTCCATTGACCTTGCCTAGTCTAGGATTCCCTTGCCTGGTGGAGCTTAGTCCCAGCTCGGGGGTGACCTACTGCTGAGATTGATGAACAACGTGGTCTAAGGCTGGGAGGTTCGTGAAAGGTCTGCACATAGTTGGTAGTGTATTACAGTTTCAAAGATAAGTATCATTATGTGTTTTAATTCTGTACTTAATTAAAATGCATGTTCTGTGATACTTGTAATATTATCATGTATTTCGTTGCTAGTTTGAATTTTTGTTAATTTTGTTTAAGTCTATATGACAGCAGTAAATCCATGTCAAATGTCTTAATTTGATTTAATGCTTATTCTTTATAAATAATGCATATTATATATTTAAGTATGAGAATGTTTCCGCAAAGTAGCATTTCCTGACAAATGGGTTGATGGTCGGGGATGTTACATGAACTATGAATCAAAGAGGATCGTTGATCCATTGGAGGATGTCTATGTAATATTTTGAACCATTAGATTCATCATGGTGGATGTGGTTAGAGTGTTAGAGTATATAAGGCCATGTTTCATAATAGTCGTTGGACTCAGCATGATGATTAGATCTTGGTCGTAGATTGTGATGAAAAGTGTTATTAGAGCTTACTGGTCAGAGTGGTTTTGGATGTCAAAGTAGAAGCGTTCCGAAAGGGGAAGTCCAAGGAATGATTTGGGACATCCATCGAGGAATATCCCATGATTAACCTCCATTGTAGATAACCATGATCTCATTTAAATGAGGCTAAGATATGGGGTGACATCGTCATGACGTGTCATATTGATCGAGACCTCTAGCATGTCCAGAAAGAACATGTGTTAGCCTATGATTAGAAGGAAGGACCAGGGGAAGCCCTTGTCGGATTGTACCTTGGGACACGTGTCATTGAATATGAACTATCAGATCCCCAAGATGGAGAAATCTCAGTCGTCTTTCAGAGGAGGTTGTTTAGAGTGGTCATGGATGTCGAAAGGGCTTGACCCCAACGGGGGTACTCAGAGCATTAATTTGGGTTATTGATCAGAGTAAAATTGTGATGCATGTTATTTGTTGATCTGACATGGGCCTCACCATCCCCTTTGGTGAGTTTTAAAGTGAGAGGTAATTTAAAGTACACATGTTAAATAATTGTCGTTCCACGTGTAGTGATCTCAAGCTGAGTGACTAGATGGTTGATACCCGATGTGAGTGCCACGTAATCTGCCAACTCAGAAGTTGACATGGATTGGGGGTGACAGGTGTCACCCTAAGAGTGGCCCTAGGTCGAGAATCATACAAGAAGGGGGTTGGGAAAGCATATACACTTGCCCAAAATCCTAGCCATTAGATCTCATGGGGGGAGATCTGAAATTCCCATCACAGAGGTATTTTTGGAGTGAATCTCGGGGATACACTCTGATAGAGGAGCTCGAAGAGAAATATCTAATAATTGATCTATTGGGAATGGAGGATCTCTGAGGGGATATTTTTAATCTCCATCTCAATGAGATTTCAGAATGGGTCAGAGTGATATACTTCAAGGGAGGAGCACCGAGATGAGGTTCTGACCGTCGATGCATCAGGACAGGAGGAGCTTTGAGAGAAGATCTAGACCATCCATCACAAAGTATTATTCGAAGTGGAATTTTCCGAAGACGCTCCGACAGGGAAGCTCCGAGATGAAAATCTAGATGGTCGATATGCCAAGGTCTGAGGGGCCCCACTGTCAACTTGGACCATCATTTTTTTTCAGTTGAAGTTTTAATCAAGGGACATGGATGGTGCCACATGTCATGACGTAGGTAGTGCCATAAGTCAAGAATAGAAGGTTCCATGTGGTATGGCGATTTAGCACATGTAGGGTACTTATGTGGCAAATATAAGTGTCATGTTCTTGGTGGTGATAATGTCACGTGTCTTGTAGGGATGGTGTCATGTGTCAAGAGTATGAGGAATAGTTAAGGATCTCCGAAGGAATCCTATCCATATGTCTCCAAGTCTCTGGAACAATCTGATCTGTTAGAGGATAGATTCCATCTCACTTGTTTGTCATAAGATGCAAGTTAAATCGTTGTGGATTTACTCCAAAGGGAGGATCCTGATAGAAAGAAAAGGTGATAACAAATATCCGATAAACATTGGTTGAGGTGTGACATGGACAATGCCACGTCCACACCATGAAACATGGTGCAAACACCAAGAGATCCACATCAACATCTCATAGGAAGACGAGTGTGATAGGGTTCCACGTGGATGACATGTGGCAGTAAGGTGTCCATAACTTTAAGAGGCCATAACCTTCGATATGGAGCTAAGTTTTGAGAAAAATTATAGTTGTTAGAAAGCTCTTGATGAGATGAAGATGATGGTTACATAGAAAGGAAGTTTTTAGTTGGTTATGAGAAACATAATTTTAATACCCCATTCTCTTAAAAGCTACTTAGGGGGTTGGGTGTGTTACAAAAATGATTTCTAGTGAGGAGAATGCTTCAAATCTTTGGAATTAGTTAAAAAAATTATCAGAACCATTGTCACTTTCTATATTGGAATATGTTAAAACTTTTCCACAATTTTTCTATCCAAGCACACTTTCTCCATTTACCAAGGAAAATTGAGGAACATGGTTTCGTACTTCTTATAAATCATTTTTATTTGAAGAGTAGGTTGTAGTAGTGTATTAGTTCATGTGCAACATCCATATGAACCTAATTGAAGAATTTATTATATGGCTCACCTCTTCACTTTATTTTGATGAACACCAAGATATGATCTAAGAGTATGCATGTAATTATTTCAAAAGAAATTTTTCTTCAACACACTGTATTTAAATCATTGAAAGAAAAGTCCATATCATTTGATATAGAATATACTTTTAAAGATGAAAATAAATAAGTGGCAATCTCTTTGATATAATTTTATCTTCAAAGGTTGTTGCTACAGTGGGATAGAGTGGGAAAATTTCAAGTAGACATGATTGTTGTAATACAATTTGCAAAATATCACGTTTAGCCATGAATAATATGGTCGATAATCATGTTGATTTTCTAGTTCAATTTCCAATTGATGAGATAATACACTATCATAATGCATTTGTGAAAGGAATTAAAGGAACTTGTGAACTTGTGGACAAGACATGGCAAATAAGGTGCAATTATGATGTGATATCAAATGGTAAACATTAAGGTGTCTACAACATGGTTGAGGATATTCATTTAGTCAATTATCTAAATGACCCAACTAAATGGATGGATATATGGTCTTATCATGGGAATGGTTCATTAGGTCACGATTCTCGAGGATCAAAAGGGGAGGCTTAGGGACTTTAGAAACTTAGGTATTAAAGTACAAGAGGATGATTTAAAAGACCTGCAATTCACAACAACTATTTTCTATTATAATAATGACTTAGGTGCTTTGGGCCTGCTTTCAAAGTGAAAATTTGTGGTCTCAAACTTTGGAGTGAGATATGAAGTTAAAAGCATTGAATTTCCTCATCACTCTCATTGTAACTCATTTCAGTTAGTACTAGAAGAGTTTTGTTTCACAAATTCAAGGCCAAAGGAATGCTTGTCTTTATTTGGACCAAAAGGAAATGGTTTAATATTTTTGAAAACCTATAATCTTCCTATTGAGTCCTCAATCCAATGGGACAAGGTGTCAAAGTGATTAGGTGAAAGGAGTAGGTTTTATAAGTGCAAATTTGGAATTGGAGGTGTTATGTGGATGGTTAAAATGGAAGGAGTTAGGATTAGAGCCCGAGGAAAAAGGAACCATTAAAAAAAAGTGATCAAGAAAAAAGGGTTGAAGGTCAATATGGTCGTAGGGGAAGATATGGGGTTTTCTCAATTTGTAGAATTTTTGGGAAATTATTTAGGAGGCACATAGAACTAGACTCTCTAAATTATTGGATGCAAAAATGTTGAAAATTGATAATAGGATATGGTCTCATGTACTATATTGTGACAAGAGGTTGACTCAGTTTTTTATTCATATTTGAAGAGGATTCCCATAGAATTTTGAATGGAAACTAGTTTTGAGATTCGTCAATTCTATATTTGAATCCTTGGCACATGTGCTTTTACCCAGGAATTGAATTAGTTTCTAAAATTCTATTTTGGTTTAAATATTTGTGGCTTCCCCTCAAGTTTTGGACAAAACAATTCTTAGAACAACATGGGAATTCTCTAAGAAAGTTTATTAAAGTGGATTCTTCATATAAAAATAATGTTTATAAGATGATGGCTAAAGTATTAGTGGAAATTGATGTGAAGGAGGGTTTGGTGCAAAGTGTGGATATTGAGCCAAGACATATAACCCATAAGTACATTTTGTAATACTGCAATGTTCCATTCAAGTGTCTGGCATACCATATGCACGATCATATAGCCATATAATTTTTTAATCCCTTTATAAAGAAGATATGAAAGAGAAATTTAGAAAATGTGAATGCATGAACAATTAATGATGAAGTAATTATGGAAGTAGAATGTTCTAGTTTGAAGGAGGAGGGGATAGCTAATACATTGGTGTCAAACCAAAATATTTTTGTGGATTTAGATGTGACTCTTAATGTCTTTGTTTCCAAGGAATATGATCAATTAGTGAACAATCCATCCAAGGAGGAGATTATGAGGCCATAGGTCTTGATGAAGAACCAAATTAGGGTGATAGGTGCATTAGAACATGTGTCTCATATTTCCTCTCCTACCCATTTCACTAGAAACAAAGTAAATAGTGGTTTTGGATTCAAGTTTGGGTCATTTGGACAAAACCTAATGAATCTTCCTTTAAATCCTAATGAGATTATTTGGGGGGATTTATTTTTTAGTGGTCATTATTTAGATAATGATTCAATGCCTTGACTTGTTGGAAATAAAAATTCTAGTTCCTCTTCAAGTTCTAACTCCAAAGGAAAAACATTAATTGGAACTAAGAATTCAGAATGAGTATTAAATCCATCTGGTCGATATCACTTGAAACCAAGAAAAGGGGAGAATCTTTCAGGTGCTTAGTCTCTAAGGGCATGAGGTATGATGATATTAAGGTTCCATAACATAAATATATTATAATAAAATCAAATATATAAATTTCTCAAGAAAAATCATGGAGAGAGGTATAACAAGGGAGACAAAAACAAATTAAAAGGGTCCTTAGAGCTTGTCAAACCCACTTGAGGGTTGGAATATGATTGTAGTTCCTTTTATCATCAAAAGTTTGGGCATCCCCTCAAATAATCTATCTCTATTTAGGATTTTAGAAGTTGAGTACCCAAATATTGTTCTTCTCCAAGAATCCATGGGATGTCAAAACAATGCTAATGGTATGTCTAGGGCTATTGTTACAGGATGAATTCAAAATGTATCTCTAACAAATAATTTTTCAATTGTATCGGGCTTATGTACATTATTTGAGGTTAGGACTTTGGGTATTTTTATTTATGTTCTTAATATATATGGTCCATATGCTGAAAGGAAAATATATTGGAATGGTTTTTTTACTCTCAATGTCATAAATACAAATTGTGTGGTCATTGGTGGAGATTCAAAATTCACATGGAACATGTCAAAGTTATGGGTCCCATCAGATACAATTTATTGGATATGGGATTATTTCAATTTTAATTTTGAGTAATCATGTTTCATTGATGTTAAATCGATCAATTTTTTCCAACTTGGAGGAATAACATGTTGGGAAACGATGGTATCTCAAAGACTCAGTTGGATGTGTTTTTTATATCTAAAACTATAGTGAGGAACATAGATAGATCCAAGTACTAGGTTGGTAGTGGTGGAGGTTCCATTAATTGTATTAACTTTCTTCAACTAGAGTTAAGTAATGATAAACTTCCCTCTCCTTTCAAATTTAACTCTAGTTTGTCGAAGGAGAGAAGTTCTATAACTTAATTAATTGTGAGTGGATGAGGTATGATGATAACCTATGGTATCCAGATAGTGTTCAATTTTCTAATTCTCTAAAGAATATTAAGATTAAGGTGATGGATTGGGATACTAAAAGATATAAGTCGAAATACAAGGTTCTAAAAGATATCGAGGAAGAGATAAGTAGACTTTATAAGAATAATGTAAGAGGGGTTTCTAATGAAGATGAAAAAATGAAATTGAATGACATGGAATGCAAAGTGAGGAGGATGTTAGAAAATAGAGAAGTTTAATAGAGACTAAAGAGGGAAATTTGATTAGAGAATGGTGATGAGAATACCAAATTCTTCCACCATTATGCTAATCATAGGATAACACATAATACAATCTAGGAAATTAAATATGAGAAGGGGGGATGGAAATAATTCATGAAGACATGGCTAGAGTAGGGGTTAGGAATTTTCATAATTTATAAGGAGCCTAATCAAGTGAATATTGCATAAATTGTCTAACTTGCATCATATTTTCCCAGATTTGTGATAGATGAACAAAATGAGAATATTTATAGAAAGTCTCAAAGGATGAGTTAATGGAAATATTATCATCTTTCAAGAAAGACAAAATCCTAGGCCTTGATGGATGTATTATTGAATTTTTACTTGTTTTCCATGATCCAGTTGAAGAGGATCTGCTAAGGGTGATAGAAGAAGTCAAAATTTCTAGTAGCATGGATGAGAATGTCAATTCAACATTTGTTTCTCTTACTTCAAAGAAACAAAAACCTAAATATTTTGATGAATTCAAGAACATGTCCGTGTGTAAATGTTTTTGTAAAATCATAACAAAGGTGATACCAGTCGGGATCAAAGGAGTACTCTCAAAAGTGATTTGACAAGAACAATCTGGCTTCTTGGAGGGAAACAAATACCTGAATTTATTGAAACAACACAAGAAATTATTCATTTTATAAAGGATAAGAAGAATTCAACCATGGTCATTCAGATGGACTTGTCAATGGCATACAACATAATAAACTAGATGTATTTGAAGTAAATCTTGATTCATGCAGGGTTTAATCTCTCTATTGTAAATTGGATCATGGGATGTGTATCCCCTGTGAACTTTTATTTGTTGATAAATGTGACATCATCAAAAAATTTCAAGCCTACAAGAGGGTTAAGGTAGATATTTATTTTATATCCCTTATTGTACCTCTTTGTAGTTGAAGGGATTAGAGGGGTAGTTATGGAAGTAAAAGGGATGGGAAGTTTACAAGGTATTACAATTGGTTTTGTTTTATTAACTCACCTCTTATTTGTATATGATATATTGTTATTTTTAAATGGATTTGAGAGACAATCCAAGAACACTCAAGACACATTTAATTCTTTCTATGCGTATATTGGGATGAAAGCAAATGCTCAAAAATATACTTATAGCTTCATTGGTTTGAGAGAAGAAGTTATCGAAAGGTTAACTACATTTTTCTCCTTTAGAGTTATTGGTATTCATGAATGTTTAAATTACTTGGATTTTGTCCTAAAACCATATAGATATGGAAACAAATATTATGATTGGATAATAGAAAGAACCGAGAGTGTAATTTTTCACTATTTAAATAAATGGATTTCAAGGGGGGGAATGTTAACACTAGTTAAGTATGTCCTATAAGCAATTCCTGTGTATTTTCACTCACTTTCCTTCATCCCAAAATGTGTTCTAGAAACGTTTAGAAAAGTTTTTTTTAATTTATTAAGGGGAAGTAGACATGAAACCCAAGGGATCCATCTTTCTAAATGGTTGGATATAACTAAGCCAAAGGATATGGGTGGTTGGGTTTTGAACCACATTCACCTATTTGGAAAATATTTAGTTGCTAAAAGTTTATGGAATTTGTTGATAAAAGAAAAAATATGGAGCAAGTGATAGAGTAGAAGTATATAGCACTAGGTACATTCATGGACTAGATTAGAAATCCTAGGAAGAACATAAAATATTTATCTAATAAGTGGAAATATTTGGTTATATCCTTCCCATCATTGGTGGAAATTTGTCCTAGAGGGTTGGAAAAGGGACACAAGTAAGACTAGGTGCTAGTTTTATCATTGGTCATGGAAATGCGATGATATTTCCTCTTGATGTTTTATACCATTTACAAAGACAATGTTTGTATTACCTAAATCAGCTAGAGGATAATGCTACAAATGCAATCTGGTCTCAAGGATGGAAATCAACACAATCATTTAAGTTAGAAGGGAAAGAGAAGTCAAGTGGAATATTCTTGTAGCAGAGTTAAGGAAGAGACATATATGAATTAAGGAGGAGGATGACTCACTAGATTGGGTACAAGATAAATAATTATAGATATATTCTTCTAGAATAAGGTACACAGTCTTGATATTACATGATGATAAAGTAGAGGCTTGACGGTGGATAAAAATTTGGAAAATAAAAGCTCCAAAAAAATCCAATATCTTCTTATGGTTGTGTCTTAAAAATAAGGCTTTGACATGGGTTATGATTCAAAAAAGTGGGAAAAGTGGTCCTAGCATTTGTTATTTGTATAAGGAAGTAGATGAAGACATTGGACATTCAATCATCATCTGTACCTTTGTAAGCCAAATTTGGAAGGAAGTAAAGAAGCTGACTGTAATCTCAAATGTACGGAATGGTTCATCTATTGAGGATTTATTGGGGAAGTGATTTAGGAAGGAGTTAAAAGCCTACATAACACTACCTCAGTTAATAATGTGGGGCATATGGTTCACACATAATGAGAATATATTTAAGGATAAATAGAAACCTACCTTCCAAGTGTACTCACATGTGTTTGGTCTATTTCAAGGATTCAAGATGGAAGTGAAGGAAAATAATCCAATGTAAAATGGGGAATTAAGGATTGAGAAAACATTTCCAATTGTATTCTTTGATTGTGCCAAACAAGATCTTCATGGTTTATCTAGTGCTAGTGGGATTTTATTCTTCTTTGATAGTCATTTTATCAAATTCAAAGAAAGTTTGGGCATATGCACAAATAAATTAGTTGAATTCTTAGCCTTAAGATGTCTCCTTAGATTGTCAATTGACAAAGTGATTGACAAATTGTGGTTATTTTGGGATTCTTTACTTGTTATTAACTATATGGGAGGTGACAATAAGATATAAAATGTTACTCTTAGGCCACTAGTAGATCAATTAAAAATTGCATTAGGAATTTTTCAAAGTATTTGTTATACTCATGTTTATAGAGAACACAACATAGTTGTTGATGGGCTATCAAAGGAGGGACAAGAGGTTGATGTTGGAGTCTTATGGTTTGAAGAATCATTAGATGGAGTCCTTTCATGGTCTTCATGGACCATGACTTGAAGTTTTCTTAGAAAATATGTTGTTGTTGTTGTTGTTGTTATCTTGTACTGATTAAGTTTTTTACTTTTATGAATGTACTTGTTTTTTATGGGTATGTATATAGTCCAACATATTGGATAGACCACTTTAAAAGAACATCTGTATGGGAGTTTTTTGAATAAAGTTTTTTTTTTTTCCTTAGTTAGTATATAGGTAGAATTCAATCCCAAGCTTAAGAAGACTATGAATCTAAACATGTATTTTTTGGCAAGTGTTGTGGGCACTTAAAAAATGAAATTCTCCATTCAACTATGAATACAAATTATACTTTATTTTTCTGGAAAAAATAAACATGGAAAATTCCATTTTCAGAAGATTTTTTTTCAAATTATCCCCATTTAATGAACATTTATAATTCCTTCTAAAAGTTGACTTTTCATAGTTCTACACAGGATAAGGTTGTTTCACCATATATTAATCAAAAAATTAAAAACCTGGATGTTTCATTTTTTAATGAGCACGCTCAATAAGAATGTTTGGGTTAATTCCAATATACCTAAATTTTACAATTAAAGGGAAACATGTTTCTTCCTTTTGTAGTAATCACTAGAGTGTTAAAAAGAAACATTTTTTTAACATAGTTTACATGTGATGCATCTAAGAAGAAAATAAATATTCTAGAGTGTTAAAAAGAAACAATTTTTTCTTTAACATAACTTAAATGTGATACATCTAAGAAGATAATAAATATTTATATTATACAAAGAGGCTTCATGCATTCACAACCCTAAATACTAATCACATTCATGAAAATAATGGTAGGAAATGCAAATAGGAAGGAAGATAATGAGCCATGACATATTATGAGATATTATGAAGTATGTATTAAAGGAAAATCATGGAGAGTGTTGGATTACTGAGAGGGGGGTGAATCAGTAATAGCATAATTATATTCTTTTTTCTTCAAATGTTATATCAATGTAGAATTATTATCCAATAATGAGCAGTAAGAAATAAACAATCACACACATACACAATACACCAATGTTTTATGTGGAAACCCAAATCCGGAGAAAACCACATAATGTTTTTTCTTATATGTCTTGAAGAATTACATTCATTGGAAGCACCAACTTCCTTTGTTTTCCAGCTGCAACTGGAAGGAGGCTCTAACCCCC